>MCJB01002570.1:0-56578 GCA_002018475.1 Nicotiana obtusifolia | reverse complement strand
CCCCCCCCCCCTCGCTTCTACGACCCAGTTGCCCCTCTCGTTTTCGCTACTGTGGAGTTCCCTTCGCATCTGCTCGTAGATGCGGAAATACACTCGCATCTCCCGCCACCCAGCTTAGTCCAAAGGTCGCTTCTGCAGCCATAGTGCCGCTTCTGCGGCTCCGCACCTGCGGCCAAAACCTCGCAGGTGCGGTTACACCATTTATGCTGCCACCAGCATTTTCATAAGGCAAAATTCAATCTGTTAACCATCCGGATTCCACCCGAGGCTCCCGGGACCTCGACCAAATATACCAATTAATCCTAAAACATCATACGAACTTAGTCGAGCCTTTAAATCACATCAAGTAACGCTAAAAACACGAATCGTGCATCGATTCAAGCCTAATGAATTTTAAAACTTCATGCTTTTACATCTGACGCTAAAACCTATCAAATCAAGTCCGATTAACCTCAAATTTTGCACACAAGTCATAGCTGACATAACGAAGCTACTCCCACTTCCGGAATCAGAATCCGACCTCGATATCAAAAACTTCACTCCCGGTCAAACTTCGCAAAAATCATCCAATTTTCAACTTTCGTCAAGTGACGCCGATACAACCAACGGACCTCTAAATCAATATTCGAACATGCTCCTAAGACCAAAATCAACATACAAACCTGTTAGAACCTTTAAATCCCGATTCTGAGGTCGTTCACTTATAAGTCAAACCTTTGTCAATTCTTCCAACTTAAAGCTTTCAAAATTAGAATTTTCTTTCCAAATTAATCCCGAACTTCCCAAAATCAAATTCCGACCACGCGTACAAGTCATAATTCCTGAAGTGAAGCTACTCAAGGCCTCAAACTGCCGAACGACGCGCTAGAGCTCAAAACAACCGGTCGGATTGTTACAATATGAGATTATGAGACTTGTTATTCTGGGCTCTCTGATAGTGAGGTTTGAGTTCATTTTCACAAGTTAATTGCTTTACTTCCATTTCCTGTCTTTTCTTTCCTGTTATTACTATTATTATTATTATTATTATTATTATTATTATTATATTATTATTATTATTATTATTATTATTATTAGTAGTAGTAGTAGTAGTAGTAGTATTATTATTATTATTGCATATAGGTTATTGTAAGTGGCTGGCTTTAGCCTTGCCACTACTTCGTTGAGGTTAGGCTCGGCACTTACAGGTACATGGGGTTGGTTGTATTCATACTACACTCTGCACTTGTTGTGCAGATACCGCAGTTGGTCCTAGCGGCGTTCAGTAGCTTTTGCTTGGATTCGGTCGCTGATGGAGACTTGAGATACAGCTGCACGATGTCCGCAACCCTGAAGTCCCCTTCCCTCCTATCTTTACTGTTTTATTGAGTTTCAAAACGGTATATTTTGTTTCAGACTATGTTTGTAGCACTCTAGATGTTCATGTACTCATGAAACCAGCTTTTGGGGTTATGTTTAGACTTCGTTGTTTGGTATCATTTTACTCTACTTCAGACTTAGATCATTTTCATTGTTAATACCTTGTTATAAATTGTCAAAATTAGTTAATTTTTTGTTTCATGTCGGCTTGCCTAGCAAGTAGATGTTAGGCTTCATCATGACCCCGAGGTTGGAATTCTGGACCGCGACAAAAATAGCTTTACCCTAAAATTTTTAAATCTTTAAAAGTTATTTTTTCTTGCTGAAACTAAATTTTTAAAAAGAAAAAGATAACTTGTGAAACTTAAGTACTTGAATAATAAAATTGAATTCAATTTTAAGCTACATACTAATTGAGATGATTGAGTACTTTTATAGGATATAGTTTCTTCCTTTATTAAATAGTAAATAAGATTAACAATTAATCATTTTTGGAACTTAAATATATTTTTTAATTGTATTTTATAACTAAAATATAAATTTTAATATCATATAAAAAATTGGTACCGATTGGGATAAAATACATGCACAATGTACCTATCCTGAAATTAGTTTAAAAAAATATACAAACGCATACGAATTTTTAAAAAGTAAATCAAACCAAAACACACTATTTCAAACGCCACGTTTCAAATCAAATTAGGGCAAATCAAAAGCATCACTGTCCCGTTTAGAGAGCTTGGGTTATAGGCTTATAGCCACACAAGAGTAGATAGCCAAAACGTCAAAAAGGTTTTGCCTCGTCTCCATTTGGCGTCATCATACGCTAATACGTTTAAGAGAACTGCTACTGGAATGACTATTGCTACACTAAAAGCCATGCCTTTAATTTAATCATTCGTTTTGGTTTTCCCCCTTCTTCATTTCATCTTTTCCCAAAGGGATTCAAGTTCTTTTTTTCCAAAAAGCGGATATGAAACTAAAGCAGGCAGACTCAAAATTCAAATTGAAATTTAAATTTTTTGAAATCTTTCGTTTGGATTTTCTAATTACTGATTGGATTTCGGATTTAATTTTTAAATTTTTTGTATGTTGGATTTAGTATTTCGGATATTTAAATATTCGAAAATTCAAAATTTTATATTTTATATTTAGTGCTACCCATTAAACATTTGTCCATTGTCCATATGCTAATAGTAGTAAGTCCAATACCCTACGCATTAGACATTATCTCATATATTTAATACTAATTACTAAATTATTGTCATATTACTTTCTATTTGGACATGATTTTACTGTTACTAATTCTATCCTCCTTATTAATTTGTCTGTTGGATTTCCTTGATGTGATTACATTACTTGAATGGTTTATTTTGATAATTGCAGTAGGAATGAAAAACTTTTTAGATAATTTAATATAAATATTTTATTTGGATGTTCATTTTTGTAGGACGAAGAAACAACTCAACATATAGGGTCGAAAGCCGTAAATTCAAAATTCAAGCTTATTTGGATTGGTTTTGAGTTATTATTTTGTCAATCTAAAAACTGAAAATTCAAATCGAAATTTTTATATTCAATCCGAACGTTACGAATGCCCACACTAAGCCTGTTCACGTAGATTTTTGGGACAAAAGCCTTCTCAAGTACTCCCTCTGTTCACTTTTAGTTGTCCATTTTGGACTTTTCACGCCCGTTAAGAAATAATAAATAAAGTGTATAATTTATCATGATACTCATATTAATTGATGTTTAGTCTTAATGGATTTAAAAAATAATTTGGAATGAATAACTAATGCTAAAGGTCAAGCAGGAAAATTAAATTATTTTTCTTTTAATATGGATAAAATTAAAAATAAAAAATGAAGAAAGTAGTTGTTAAATTCAAGAGTTTTTGTTAAATAATTTTAATTCTAATATTATTTTGAGATAGTTAAATGGACGTAATGAATCGTGACTTTACAGTTTGAATAGTAACTTTATGATAACTGGTCTGTGGATTATCTCTAAAACTTTTAATTTTGATAGTTCCGCATCATATGAATAAATGGCCCCTTTACCTGATACTCACTCCATTTTAAATTTGACGAGATACTTTTTTTTAGTTTATTCTAAAATAAATAATATATATTTAAATTTAAAAATAACTTAATTTTAAATTTTTTATTTTATTCATTTTATTTTTAATAAGAAATTCTTATAACCGCACAAATATCATGGCCCCACAAATCCTTTACCCCTAAAGTTCTAATATCATAAGTTTCAAATTTTTTTTTTTTAAGTTTTATGCCAAATCAAATTACTTTATCTAAATTAAAACGGATGGAGTAATATTTTCATGCCCTTCTTTTATATGCCACGTTATAATACATGGCAGATTCATTAATCGAAGTACAAAAGCTGTAAATTCACCTTTATCATCAGTAAGTTTAGCTAAGGAATTTATAATATGGGCTTCTCTTTATTGCTTCTTTTAGAAAGACGACTCACTTTGCGATTCCAGCCGTGACTACTAAAACGAAGGATTAAGAAGTACTCCCTCCGTTCACTTTTACTTATTTTGTGTTCTAAAAAGATATTTTTATTTTTACTTATCACTTTTAGCATATTAAGAAAATATAATTTTTTTTTTCCTGTTATACTCATAGTATTAATTACTCATTTCATATCATTTTCTCAAATCCACTAAAAATATGCATCAATTAATATGAGTATCATGGTAAATTACGCACTTCATTTATTATTTCTTAAGAAGTGTGCGAAGTACATAGTGGACAAGTAAAAGTGAACGGAGAGAGTATTATATATATCTGGAGCTAAATTATTTGGCAATGAACAAGTAAGAAATCACTTCAACTAGATAAATTCACCTATTTCACATAATTCTTATTATCATGCCCTTGTACTATGTGAATGTTTATTCTCAAAATCGGATAACAATTAAATTTGTAAGTGATTTTAAGGATACACAGATTTATTTGACACAAAGCAGTAAATAAAGACAAAATAAATAAGGATGAAGTAAGCTCAAACCACACGAGAAAGACGATTTAAGCTTTAGTGAAATATTTTCCCTCGATCTGAGCTCGTAACAACAAGCACCGACGAACGAAAGCAAAAGAACTAATAACAGAAAAATTAATGATATATTACCTTGGAATGCGTGTTACAATGTACTTTATGAATTATCAGACCCCATTTATATAGTAGAAGAGTCCTACTTTACGTACAATTATATAAAAGGTAAAAAATCTTTTGATTTACTGATTGCCGCTTCTTTATCGGTACGTGCCGAGATTCTTGCCGTAATATTCAGCCGATCACGGATATTTCGTCTTCTGTTGGTTATGCTGACAATGTTTCTTCAAAGTCGTTTGAGGCTAGGACCGATTCCGGGATCATGGCCTCAATATTCTCAAAGGCAGGCGTCCTGTCTCCGGGTTCTAGCACGGTGGGACTTGGAGTCGATTTTCAGTACTTTATTGTCATGTTTCGAGCCCATCTTACCATGTCAGAGGCTAGGATGCACCATGAGCTCGATTTCGACCGTATACAGATAGTCCCATCATTTTTCAGAGAGTAGACGATGAGAAACGATATGAGCTTCCGATTTACTTTGATACGCCGTGACAGAAACGACAAAACAACCGAAATATCTCGTCAGTCAAGTCTTGATGGCATTAAATACATGTCAGCTGCCAGTCGGCCACTCCTGGATGCGAACCATCGCCGAAATACTATAAATACCTCTTCTTTTGGTCATTTGAACTTTACATCCAAACCTTCTACCCTCGTACCATTAAGATTTCAATTCTTTCTAGCACTTTCACTCCGGTTATCTGAGATCCTTTGCAAGAACTCTTGTTTATCTTCATCTCAAGCCAACAAGTACAATCCTTCAACTTCCTTTTTTTCTCCATTTTTCCTTCATTTTTTAAAGAAATGGCAAAGACTTCCAAAATCGTTCCCTAGAAAGAAACTTCTTCTTCTTCGCGGCCGACTACTGAGGCCGAGGAGACTGTTTCGCATACTGCCATTGATGAACCAGTACTGGAACCTCCTTTGAAAATATTCATCCCCGGAGGATGCTCGGTCAACGCCGATTTCAAGGTTGAAAACATTCCTCCGTACAAGGCCGATGTGAGAAGGTCTCGAGATACATCTGCTCGATCGCTGAAGAAGTCCTCCCTACGGTCCGAAAAGACTGCAACTGGGCCGATAAGGGCATTGTGATCCCTGACTCCAATGAAGCCATTAACACCCATCTCGAGGGATACCAAAGTGTTTATACTTATCCCTTTACATTGGGCCCGATGGATCCGATCATTATAGATTCTATAAGAGGTATGAGGTATACCTCGGTCAGATTCATCCTTCGCTCTAGAGGATCGTGATCCTCCTCCGGTTCTTCGTGAGCAGAATTGATGAGTTCTCATTCACTGTCGACCATCTTCTATGCTTGTACAGTTCCCGAATCTTCTGGGGGAAGGGGGGAGGGGGGAGGACAGATAAAGCTCGGGCGCCGAGCCAGCAAAGCCTCGTTCTCCAGTATTAATGAAGACCGGGATCGAGACTGGCAAGGCCTTTTTGTCCCAGTGAGGACTTCGGATCTGATCTCAGTTGAGCGCATGCCATTCTCCGAGAATTTGAATACATCACGCAAGCACAATTTTATTTTTGAAAGTCGATTTTATACTTATTTCCTTCTTTCTTATTGGTGTTTTGTAGTGGTGCAGCCGTTGCTCGAGTCCCAAATGTTGTCCCTCGACTCAAGGAGTGGGTTGAGGGTATCGTATCATAAATGCCCTACTCCGAGCGCTCATGGCTCAAGCTCTCGAAGGGTCGTTGGGAGGCCCGTTCCCATGGTTAGACTCCTTTCCTGGGTAGGTAATATTTCAATTCCTCTTTTATCATTAAGTCCTCACTCCCTTTACTTCTTTTTACAGGCTCATCCAAGGATGTCGAACTGAGGCCTCCAGCCGGTAGCTAGGACTTACCTACCGAGTCCCCTGTCCCGAGACATGCTGAAGAAAAGAAAAGAAAGAGGACTCCGAGTTTCCTGAGCTCGGAGAAAAAGAAAACAAGAAGAAGGCTGGTGCGCAAGCCAAAAGACAACACCAGTGCCCGAGCACCACCTTCGGATTCGCTCTACCGGCTGAGAGACAAATCCAAAGAAGAAGAAAAAGAATCTTTTGTCCTGATGGCCCGCGTGCCATCACGGCTCGAAGGACAAGGGGCCTCCGAACTAGAGAACCTCGAGACCAACCTGCCTCAAGCTAAGAAGATCGATGAGGAGGCTGGGGCCGAGGCTTCACGGGATGCGGGCAGTGCCCCAAAGGAAGCACTCAGTGTGATAGACATCACCGAATCACCCTCGTTTACTGAGTACATGTATAACGAGGCCTAATCGGTGAAAGAGCGTCCCGACGAGGGGGCCCGTGGAGCGGACGATCCCTTCCGCGATTTTTTTGATGGCGTGTATTCCACCTCCACAGAGGACATCACGGGATTGGGTGACTTAGAGGTACCAAAGAAGAGTCCATCTTCGGGAGCAAGCGGGTCTTCCTCGAGCCCGAAACTGATCAACCGGTTCCCAGCTCCGAGTGTGGATCCTGACCGGAAACGATCCATCATAATCTTTGTTTCGGAGGATGCCCGTGTCCTCTCTACCCATGTAGGGGTGGCCAGTTACCTTCGGTGCTTGGTGACCGAGGAAGACCAAGCCAAGATGAATGAGGTAGACGCGCCCTGCCTATTTAACGAAGCATAACAGGCGTTGAACCGGCTAACTTCAAATATCTCTTGATGACTTCAATTTCTCCTTTTGTACTCAGACTAATCCATAGATAACCCTAACATTTTTCTTTGTATTTGTAGGCCTCAGTGTTTCATCATGAAGCTTTCCTTTGGTATCGGGACGAGCTGAACCAGCTTGAAGCCGAAGTTCGAGGGCTCACTGAGAAGAGAGACATCTACAAACTCCTCAGCGAGCAACGTGAAGGAGAGGCTAAGAGCCTTCGAGTTGAGTTGGAGGTGGCTCAAAAGGAGCACACCGACCTGGTTGAATAGGTAAAAATATTTGAAGTTAGTGACGATGAGCTAGACACGGTGACTAATCGTTGCAACCCGTTGGTCCAACAGAAGATCGATCGGATCGACCAACTCCAAGCTGAAATGAATGCAGTCAAGGTAGAGGTCGAAGAATGGAGAGGCAAGATAGACCGCCTAGCCTTGGAAAAGGAGACGGCCCGGGCGCAGTTGACCTCGGCAGAGGTCTAGCTTCGGGCGACAAAGGAAAAGGCCGAGGTGCAGGCCCAAAACATTGAAGGGCTCCAGTCTCAGCTAAGCTCGATCGTCTCCGATCGAGAAACCCTTGCCAAGGAGCTCAAAGCGGCCAAGTCAGTGGTTAAAGTGACAAAAGCTGATGCCGATGAGATGGTGGCCCAATACAAGACCGGCGTCGAGCAGCCCAAGACCGCTTAAGTGACATGGTCGAATACACAAAGTGGTAGTCCCGAAGGGAGGCCCTTGAGGAGGTTCATGCTCGAGGTTTTGATGTGTCAGCCGAGATCGCGACCGCTAAGGGGTTCAAGGCCGAGGCCGAGGCCGAGGCCAAGAAGTTGGCGTATCTTGAGGATGAAAAAGACTTTGAGGAATCGGGCGGATCCGAGAAGATTCCAATGGTCCTGGCGATGAGGCAGGCACCGGTGGAGACCAAGCCATTTAAATGCCTCATAGTTTTTTCCTTATTTTTGTACTTTTTTTGTCGAGGCCGTTTGGCCTTTGTAAATTTTTCTTTGTTTTTGCACCTTTGTGCTTTTTGTTGAGGTCGTTTGGTTTGTAAAGATATTTTTATATATATAAGGCTCTTTTTCCCTCCGATAGTTTCTAAGCTTGCTTCTTTTAAGTTTTTTTCTTTATGATTGTGAAAATATCGAAATGCCTTAGCATGTAATATTTAGGTCTTGCCCAGAGGTTCAAACAAGCCTTTCTTTCGATATTATTTTGTTTATGATTTATGGGGGTCCGGTATGACTGGAAGCTTTCCCCAAAATACTTAGAACGTTTTAGATGATAGTTTCGCCGAGGGTAGCCTTTTGAACCGGATTAGAAATTTTGAAGGTCTTTTTTTTTATGGGTCTCAGACGTCTCCGAGCCATTTTAGTATGTCGTAGCCTTTTTAGTTCGGGTGTTTCCTAGTGGTCTTGTTACCCCGAGTTATCCGGGCTTGCCCAAAATAACAATCCTCGAATGCGATGGCCGTAGCCTTTATGGTTCGAGCACTGCCTAATATGTCTTGTGCCCCGGGGCTTTGATAGCCCGGTTCGTCCGAGTTTGTCTTTGGATGACAGTCCCCGAGTGAGAGAGATCCTTTGTACCCGAATAAAGGAAGACCTTAGGCTCGTTATCTTTTAGGGGATCGAATGTAGGTAATTTCTTAAGAGAAAAGAAAGAAATTTTTTTTAAGGGACATGATATTTATCCGCAAGGTAGAAACTTCTTTTTATTTCTGTGCATAATATGTATAGTTACACATATGTACAAGCTTTGTGTCAGGGCTCCAGCAGTCTATGTGAGCATGGTTCATTTGATCGTTTGACCCTTATAGTAAATCCTATCAATCGAGCCGAGACTATTCGATCACAAAGTTTCTTTCCTTGCTAAAGTCATTATCCGAGGGTGATGCCCCCAGTGTTCGAGGCCTATCATAGAGAAGCCTCGAATATTGTTGTCGTGATCTTCGACACCGGTTCGTAGCTGGCCTTCAGTTCTAAGTTAGCACAATTTATTGTTTCCTTGTTAAAAATCTTGCCGGAAAACTCATTTGGGACAAAATCGGTTCAAGGGAAAAAGAGTGCAACGCGTGCTTTCAAGCCTAGAAATTGTGTCCTTTGACGATCGCCTGCAAGTGTTAGTTCAAAATGCAAATAAGTAAAAGGAATGAATGGGATCGCACCTTAGAAGTAATATTGCTTCAAGCGAGTTATGATCCAGTTGTTCGGTAGTTGCTCACCATTCATTGTTCCGAGTTTGTATGCTCCCTTTTAGGTGATCACGATAATTTGATAAGGACTTCCCAGTTCAGCCCCAACTTCCCTTCGTTTGGGATCCGGGTGCTTAGCGTGAACTTCCTTAACACTAAGTCCCCGACATTGAATTGTCAAAGGTTGGCTCTTCGATTGTAATACCTCTCGATCCGCTATGTTTGGGCGGCCAACCGAACAAGGGCAGCTTCGTGCCTTCCATCTATCAGATCCAGGCAAGTACTCATGGCTTCGTCATTTGATTCTTGGGTTGTATATCGAAACCTGAGAATCAATTCTCCGACTTCGACCGGTATTAGAGCTTCGGCGCTATAAACCAGTGAGAATGAGGTGGCCCCGGTACTGGACTTCGAGGTCGTACAGTATGCCCACAGGACTTCGGGCAAGATTTCTTTCCATTTTCCGTTGGTGTCAGTCAACCGCTTTTTGAGATTTTGGAGTATGGTTTTGTTAGTGGACTCTGCTTGTCCATTCCCACTAGGGTGGTAGGATATTGATAGGATCCTTTTGATCTTATGGTCCTCGAGAAACTTCCTTACTTTGCTGCCGACGAACTGTTTTCCATTGTCGCACATGATCTCGATCGGCATTCCGAACTGGCATATGATGTGGTCCCAAATGAAATCGATGACTTCCTTTTCCCTGACCTTCTCATATGCCTGGGCTTTCCACTCACTTAGAAAAATAGTTAGTCATAAACAATATAAATTAAGCCTTACCGGACGCTCATGGAAGGGGACCAATGATGTCCATCCCCTATTTCATGAACTGCTAGGGTGACAAGACCGAATGCAGCAGCTCCCACGATTGATGAATCATCGGAGCATGCCTTTGACATTCATCACATTTTGTATGAACTCCTTCGTGTCCTTTTCTATATCAATCCAGTGGTAGCCGGCTCTGATTACTTTTCAAACCAATGATTCGGCGCCTGAATGATTTCCGCAGGTACCTTCTTGAATTTCCCTCGGAACGTACTCGGTATCTCCCGGTTCTAAACATATCACGAGCGGGTCATCAAATGTTCTACTGAACAGGGTTCCATCTTCGGACGAGCTAAATCGGGCTGCCTTCATACGTAGGGCCCTCGATTCTTTTGGATCCGAGGGTAGTTTTCCGATCTTCAGATATTATATGTATTTGTTTCTCTAGTCCCAAGTTAGGCTACTTTAATTTATATCGGTGTGGCCTTCTTCCACTACCGATCTCATGAGTTGTGCGACTGCCCCCAAGTTGTACTCATCGTCCTCGACCGACGACCCCAAGTTAGCAAGGGCATCGGCCTCACTGTTTTGATCCTGAGGTACGTGTTGTAGAGTCCAATCTTTGAACCGATGTAATGTTACTTGCAACTTATCCAGGTACCTTTGCATTCGTTCCTCTCTAACCTCGAACGTCCCATTAACTTGGTTCACCACAAGGAGGGAGTCGCACTTAGCTTCAATCACCTTCGCTCCCAAGCTTTTGGCTAGTTCGAGACCTGCAATCATGGCCTCATGTTCGGCCTCGTTGTTAGTCAGTTTTACAGTCTTAATAGATTGTCTAAATACATTGCCTGTTGGTGGCTTCAATACGATGCCAAATCCGGACCCTTTTGCGTTCGAGGCACTATTCGTAAAGAGGGTCCAGATCCCAAAGAAGTCCCCGAGTTCAACAATAACTCTTTTCGACCTCGGTATTAGGGTCGGGGTAAAGTCCGCCACAAAGTCTACCAAATTTTGAGATTTAATAGAGGTCAGGGGCCAATATTCAATAGCGTACCCGCTAATCTCCACGACCCATTTGGCCAACAGTCCCGAGAGCTTGGGTTTATGCATTACATTTCTCAATGAGTAAGTAGCCACAACACATATGGGGTGATATTAAAAATACGGTTTCAGCTTCCTAGAGCCGCTTAGTAAAGCGAGCGCCAATTTCTCTAGGTGAGGGTATCTAGTTTCGGCCTCGCCTAAAGTCCTGCTAACATAGTAAATTGGAATTCGCGTACCTTTCTCTTCCCGAACTAGGACTCCACTTACCTCTATCTCCGATACTGCTAGGTACAGGTATAGTTGCTCATCTGTCTTCGACGTGTGGAGCAGCGATGGGCTCGATAGATATCGCTTGAGCTCTCCTCCGAGGCCCGTTAGCACTCCGGGGTCCATGAGAAGTTATTCTTCTTTTTCAACAGTGAGAAGAATCGGTGACTCATGCCGGAAGACCTCGAGATGAATCGTGCCAGGGCAGCTATGCCTCCGGTTAATCTTTGTACGGCCTTCACGTTGTCCACGACAGTGATATCTTTAATGGCTTTGATCTTATCGGGGTTGATCTCGATTCCCCCGTTGGATACCATGAATCCGAGGAATTTACCGGATCCGACTCCAAATGCACGCTTCTCCAGATTCAGCTTCATATTGTGTTTCTTCAATATGTTGAAAGTTTCCTGCAAATGTTTCAAATGATCCTCTGCTCGCAGGGACTTAACCAGCATATCGTCAATGTAAACCTCCATTGATTTTCCTATTTGTTCCTCGAACATCCGGTTTACTAGGTGTTGTTAAGTGGCACCGGTATTTTTTAGTCCGAATGGCATCACGTTGTAGCAGTAGGTTCCATACTTAGTGATGAAGGAGGTTTTTTCCTGATCGCCTGGGTTCATCCGTATTTAATTGTACTCGGAATAGGCGTCGAGAAAACTGAGGATCTCGTGGCCGGCCGTTGCATCGATCATGTGATCGATGTTGGGAAGAGGGAAGGATTCCTTGGGACATGCCTTATTCAAATCTTTATAATCTACACACATTCTTAATTTATTCCCTTTTTTAGGGACTACCACTATATTTGCTAACTAATCCGGGTATTTAACCTCCCGAATGGACCCTATTTTAAGGATTTTAGATACCGCATCCTTGATGAAAGCATGTTTGACCTCGGACTGGGGTCTCCTCTTCTGGTTGACTGGCTGGAAATTTAGGTCCAGGCTTAGTTTTTGAGTGGTTATTTCCGGCAGGATCCCGGTCATATCAAGGTGGGACCAAGCAGAAAATCTTCGTTAGATATACAAAATTGAATGAGTTTTTTCCTGCGCTCGGGGCTTAACACCGTGCCCAAGTATACCTTTCGATCGGGAAAGTGTTCGATTAGTACAACTTGCTCCAATTCCTCAATCGTCGATTTGGTAGCGTCGGAATCGTCGGGGGCTATGAATGATCTGGGAACTCCGTAGTCGTCATCCTCATATACCCTGTTTCTTCGGTTTTATCGAGGCTGGTACCGATAATTGCTATTTGGCCTCGTCTTTGGCCATCGGATTCAAACCCTTCGATGCCGAGATCACCTCATCGACCGCAAATATTTCCTTGGTGGCTGGTTGTTCCCCTTAAACTGTTTTGATTTCTCTGGGTGTTGGGAATTTCAGCACCTGGTGCAGTGCTGAGGATATTGCTTTCATGTTGTGAATCGATGGCCCCCCGAACAAAGCGTTCTATCTCACATCTCCTTCGATTACATAGAACTTGGCTTCCTGAATTGTTCTGGCGACGTTCACCTGTAATGTTATCTCCCATTTAATGGTCTCACATACCATGTTGAACCCGTTCAGGACTCAGACCGCAGGTACGATATGATATTGTAGGCCGAGTTGTTCTACGGCCCTCGATCTGATGATGTTGGCTGAGCTACCTGGATCAATTAACACATGCTTAACTTGAGATTTATTTATGAGTACTGATATTACCAGTGTATCGTTGTGGGGCTGCACGATCCCCTCAGCGTCTTCTTCATTGAAAGACAAGGTTCCTTCTGGTACGTAATCCCGAGTCCGTTTTTCCCTTGTGATGGATACTTTAGTGCGCTTCAGCATCTGCCCCTGGGGAATGTCGACCTCAGTGACGATCATGTTAATGACGTGCTGAGGTTCCTCCTGTTCGGTTTGTTTAGATGTCTGTTGTTGAACAGCTGGGCCACCTCCTCTCTTAATTGTCGGCAGTCTTCTGTTTTGTGGCCATAAGTGCCATGATATTTACACATTAGGTTAGGATCCCTTTGGGCTGGATCAGACTGTAGAGGTCGAGGCCATTTGGTATCTTTGATGCGTGCAATGGCAGATATGATAGCAGTGGCATCGACATTGAAGTTGAACTTTGATAATCTTGGTGCTTCTTTAGGCCCGACGGCCCTGTCGAAACTGTTTTTGCTCATGAGTCCCCAGTTGTTTTGACCTTGGTCATTTCTCCTTTCATTTCTTATAGGGTTCTGCCCGAACCCACTACTTCTTCGGTCTCCATTGTACGGCTGATACCGATCCCTGTTTGATCTCGATTCACGACGATGTCTCTCTTGACTCTATCGATAGTTCTGACGGGATATACGGGCTCAGAAGGGGGCCCAAGCTGATCATCTTCGACCCTGATTTTTGATTGATACAGATTATGGACATCGGCCTAAGTGACAGCCGGATATTCTATCAAGTTTTGTTTCAACTGCTGTGAAGCCAACGAGCTTCGAATGTTGAGTCCTTAGGTAAAAGCCTGAACGGCCCAATCATCCACGACCAGGGAGTAGTCCATCCTTTCCATTTGAAACCGGGACACGAATTCCCTGAGCATCTCGTTATCCCTCTGCTTTACTTTGAAAAGATCTAACTTCCTAGTCTCGACCTTGATAGCCCGGCGTGTGCTTTTACAAAGGAATCTGCAATCATAGAAACGAGTCAATAGAATTAGGAAGTAAGTTGTGATACCATATCATAGCTCCTTTTGACAAGGTCTCCCCGAACCTTTTCAACAAGACAAACTCGTTCTCATCATCCTCCAAGTCATTCCCTTTGATGGCACATGTATAGGAGGTTTGGAACTTCTTAGGGATCGGCTTTGGAGCCGCGCTCGGGATTGAACGAACTTCTTGGAATCCAGGCCTTTTAATATCGGCAGTGCTCCTGGGATTTGGTCGACTAGGTTTCCACCTTTTTGTCATTAGCTTCGATTTTCTTCTCCCCTGATTCCACCCGCTTTGTCAGTTCCTCGAGCATCTTTATGATCTCGGGGTTGGTCCCCGATCTATTTTCATTTGGTCTCTCTGCGACCGATTCGTTTCTGCGGGTGACTTCCCATGGATCAGGTTCAATTCTGCTCGGTGTGCGGCTTTGGTTTTGTAACTGGGCTATCGCTGCCTATTGAGCCTGCAAGATTTCGAAAATACCCGTAAATTGATCCCGTCCCCTCCAATGTTTTGTGTATTTTGGGCGGCTGATCGGGCTTCGCCATAGACGCTATTCTCCGGGGTCGGTAGGTAGATTTGCTTTGATGGCCATATGCGAGTTGGAGTCAATCGGGTCAGCAACCAAAATACCGATGGGATCAACAGGTGGTACCTCGCCACTGGGCACTATGTTGTTATTTTCGTCGTGATGACCGAGCTCATCATCAACATGTAGAGGTGCTGACTGGGAGTTTGACATTTTGAGCTTTAAACTGAAATTAGAGACAATCCAAAAAACAAGTGTAAAGTAGTGTGTGTTATAGAAATTTGTATCATTTTATAGCTGTTATCCTCAGCGCCACGGTGGGTGCCAAACTGTTGATCCTCAAAATAAGATAACAATTAAATTTATAGGTGGTTTTAAGGATATGCAGATTTATTTGACACAAAGCAGTTAAAGACAAATTAAATAAATAAGGATGACGTGAACTCAAACCACACGAGAAAGACGATATAAGTCTTAGTGAAATATTTTCCCTCTATTTGGGCTCGTAAAAATAAGCACTAACGAACAAAAGCAGAAGAACTAATAACAGAAAAAATAATAATATATTGCCTTGGAATGCATATTACAATATACTTTATGAATTATCAGACCCCCTTTATATAGTAGATGAGTCCTACTTTAGGTACAATTCTATAAAAGGTAAAAGAAAATTTTGATTTACTAATTGGCGATGCTTTATCGATAGGTGCCGAAATTTCTACCGTAATATTCGACTGATCATAAATACTTTGATTTTCTGTCAGTTATGCTGTTTCTTCAAAATCGTTTGAGGCTACAATCGATTCCAGAATCATGACCTCAATATTCTCGAAGGCGAAGGCAGGCGTCGTGTATCTGTCAACTACACCCGTCTAACTTTTGATAAAATAACTCCTAAATTGGAGTTCCGTCAAGGATCAACAGTAAAACAATATTTTTTTAATCTAATGGCGGATGACGGGGCATATTAGATCAAAGGTTTAAGAAATTGCAAAGTTACTAGATCAATTACAGATTTTAGAATTAGAAAATATACCCCCCTTTTTTTAATCTTTGGATTCCCTTTTTGCGAGTTTCGGAGAAGTAATTATTCCCCTGTAATAATGAGTTGTACGTCTCAAAGTGTGTGCAAGCCTCTGTGAATGGATCTCTACACACTGTACAATTCGCATTAAATAATAATCTACAAAACAAAGTTTATAGAGAACTGACGCTCGCTACCACTGTCCTTTCAACCAAAAAGCTGTCCAAAGACACACACACACACACTCTTTCTCTCTCTAAACGTCAATGGCAAATCCAAACTCTGCATAACCCTTTGCAACTGTCCAGCCTTTACCTATTTATCTATATAACGGAATTACACTCGCTCACACGTTCACTCGCATTGTTATGAACTGGTAATCTAAATTCCTAATCATTAGATTTGTTCAAGTGTGATTCCAAATTTTAGTGTTAATGAGTTGAAAATAAATAAAATTGCTTTGTGTTCACGTGATTTGAATAAAAAAGCAACGAGTTTAGTTGAATCCACTGCAAAAGGCTTGATTAGTCTCTGACTTTGTTAGCGATCGAATTTATCTAATGTGATTTTATTATAGTGTGCAAATTCGATTTGGATCTGATCTGTGTTTGAGATTTTGTCATCTCTCATGCTGGAAATGCTGGAAAATTAGACTCAGTTGTGATTAGGATGTTCGTTCAAGCTGCTTTCTCTTTTCTTCTCTATTTTTATTGATCTTAGGTGGATTTTCTGTTTTTGATCTGTATTTAAGACCTTTTTCTGCTGGAAATACTGAAGTTGGAATATCAATTGTGATTATTCGTTTCTGTTTTCTTGTGTCTATTTTCGTTCATCTTAGGTGAAATTTGATCTGTGTAAGTGTGTTTGAGGTGAAGGGGAGCCTTGGGGTAACGGTAAAGTTGTGACCGTGTGACATATAGGTCGCGACTTCACGCCATGGAATCAACCTGCCGCTTGTGTCAGAGTAGACTGCCTACGTTACATCCCTTGGGGTTCGGCTCTTTCCTCGACACTACGTAAATGAGGAATATTTCGTGTACTGGTCGGCCCCCCCCACCCCCCAAACATCTGTGTTTGAGGCCTTTTTCTGCTTGAATTACTGAAAAGTGAAACATCAATTGTGCTTGGCTACCAAGTTTCTGATGATTCTTTATGTATTTTTGTTGGTAAATTTTCCCATTTTTTATTGATTTTAGAATTGATGTTCTTTTATGTGCAGGCTGATTGGTTCGTACAGTTGCTGGATTTGAGTTGTTTTGTTTTTGAGGATAGAGTTAAGAGTTGTTTCAGAATTGTCATTTTATAGTGCAGTTGTGTTTTAGAGGACTTTTCAAGTCCATTCTGAGGAGTGGTAATTCATGCATCATTACCATCCGGGGGGAGTTTTGGTTGATCAGGATTTGCTTGTTTTTGTTTCCTATTGCAGACCTATAGGATTGAGATTGTGCTAATTGTGATCTTGATTATCTGATTGGTTTGGTGTAATTTTGGAAAAATCATTCTTGTAAGGAAGTTAGGTAGAGTTTGAATGCTAGTTGAAATAGCTCACATTCTGAGCGATATAGATGGGAGATGGTATCTGATGATAGCTTATAGTTTTCATAGTTCTTGGAGGTTCAGGTTGAAGCAAATTGCTAGCACATTGTGAACTTCTCGACTTGAATTTTCTAGAGGTTACAGAAACTCGGACATGAAAAGCCCTTTGCTTAACAAATTATCTAAAACTTTCCGGTCTAGACCGCAATTCAACTGGTTACTCTGTCTTGTCAGTGTCTTGGTGGTAATAGCATTGCTAGGATCATCTTCTTCAAGTGCCTTTAATTCGATAACTTCCTCTCTGAAGCCTGATATCTATACGAATTACAGAAAGCTCAAGGAGCAAGCAAGAAGTGATTATTTAGAGCTAAAAAGCCTTTCTGTGGGCGAAAATCAGATAAAGGATGTTGGTCTTTGTGGTAAGGAAAGAGAGAATTATGTGCCTTGCTACAATGTGTCTGCAAATACTTTAGCTGGGTTTAAAGATGGGGAGGAGTTAGATCGGCATTGTGAGTTATCAAGGGAGCATCAATATTGTTTGATTCGTCCTCCTAAGGACTATAAGATTCCGCTGTCTTGGCCAGCAGGTAGGGATGTAATATGGAGCGGAAATGTGAAGCTAACCAAAGATCAGTTTCTTTCTTCTGGAAGCATTATGAAAAGGTATAGTTAATTAAATGATATTGTAGATGATCTTAAACATGTCAAATTGCGCACTTAACATGTTAGAAGGATGAACCCA
This sequence comes from Nicotiana obtusifolia, assembly GCA_002018475.1. Taxonomy (NCBI): domain Eukaryota; kingdom Viridiplantae; phylum Streptophyta; class Magnoliopsida; order Solanales; family Solanaceae; genus Nicotiana; species Nicotiana obtusifolia. The sequence goes on along the minus strand of MCJB01002570.1, from coordinate 38,645 downwards.
TCTGTTTTTAAGTTTCCGAACTCTTCTGGATTGATTCATTTGCAGGAATAATCTTGAAGTCTTTATGTGAGGTGACAACTTTCATTTTACCTCGTAATGACTTTTGTTTTCCCCAGGCTAATGTTACTAGAAGAGAATCAAATTGCTTTCCATTCACAAGATGGGATGATTGTCGATGATGTCAAAGATTACTCTCACCAAATCGCAGAGATGATTGGGCTGGGAAGTGACACAGAATTTCTTCAAGCTGGTGTAAGTAAATCTTTTGTTCATCTTTCCATAAGCTACTCGATTGAGCCCTTACTAGTTTCCAAAGAATCAATTCTTCTAGTATGCTACTGGTTTCATAGTGTTGGAACTCTGACGCAGAACCATAATTCTACTCTAGAATAAAAGATTTTTCTTTGCTGAATAACAGGTGCATACTGTACTGGATATTGGTTGTGGATTTGGTAGCTTCAGTGCCCACCTACTCTCGTTGAACTTGATGGCTCTTTGTGTGGGAGCATATGAGTCATCCGGTAGCCAAGTTCAGCTAACACTCGAGAGAGGACTTCCTGCAGTCATCGGAAACTTTATTTCAAAACAGCTACCATTTCCATCATTGTCCTATGACATGGTTCATTGTGCTCAGTGTGGAATCATTTGGGACAGCAAAGGTATTATCCTTGCTGGGTTTTAATGAAGTGTGTTTCCCATTCTCATTATCGTTTAATGTCAACTGACCTGATTTACCGCCAGTAGTCTATGGAGATTTGTTTCATTAAGTATTCTTCAGTTTACCTAATTATGATACTTAATTTATTTTACTAGTTTATTTTATGCTGTGAGAGAAATACTTCACAACTATTGAAGTATTGATTCACGGTATCTTCTACACTATCTACTTTCCAACAAACCTCTTTTACAGCATCTTCGACAAGATAAAAGAAGTCTGGTCAATAAGGCCAATCTCGCTAGAAAATTTTGGTGATACTGCTGATAAAGTTTTTGTTCTAACTTCTAATTTAAAATTTTGCCCCTGCTCTGTCTCACCAAAGTGTAACTGCCACCAGCTGCTGCCCTGGAAGTTACGGAAGTCTTCTTCCTGGGATGATTGACGTTTACTGCTAAGCTGAAGTTAAATATATCTTCACATTTAGACACCTTCATCTTTTTCTGATAGTGATGAGTTCTGGTTTTTGTTTGTTTATTGAATTCCTCAACAACCATCAGTATGGTAATCTTCTGAGAATTTATACCTGAAACAAGTCTGTAATGACATGAAACTAATAATGATTTGGTGAAACAGATGAGCTGTTTCTTATTGAAATTGACCGTGTACTCAAGCCTGGAGGTTACTTTGTTTTGACATCACCCATAACCCAGAAGCAGGGTAGTTCTACCAGTTCAAAGAAGGGAAGCATATCTACTCCTTTGGAAGAGATCACTAAGAAGCTTTCTTGGTCTCTTTTGGAACAGCAAGAAGAAACTTTCGTCTGGCAGAAGACGGTTGATTCACAGTGCTACACATCTGGGTAAGGCTAACGAGAAAGCCTATGTCAAGTACTCCCTCTACATTCTGTTTCTTATATCCTTGTAACTACTTTTGACTTCGCTTTATCCAGTTGAAATTAGTAAAACTTGAAGAATAATAATTTAAATGAAAGTTACAACCGACCTCGAGTACTGGACTCAGGAATATATTTAGACTAATTTATGGGTTTAAAAACCTTTTTGCCCCCTCAATCTTTCTGAAGGGAAAAACTACATTTTATAAGATACTTGCCTTTTGTATATGTGTATGGTCAGCTTTGAAATAATTCACATTTTATTGACCTGTTAATTTTAAAAAGCTCCACTTCTACCCCTCCCACTCCCACGAAAAAGTAAAGAAGAATAGGCTCTCTCTTCATGTTCAGACTTTGATGTAGATGTCTCCCATTTCTGTTCTATTTTTCAAGTTATGCTTTTACTTTTTCAGTTTTCTTTTTTTCTCAGTTGACCTTGTCTAATTGGCTTTTGTTTTTTGATGTAGCAAGCAGGGTATGGTACCACTTTGTAAAGGAGAGGATATGCAACTGTACGACCAGCCACTTGCACGTTGTATATCTGGAACAGGCAGCGATCGATGGGTTCCAATTCATAGCAGATCGAGTTCGCTGAACTCAACTGAGCTTAAAGTTCATGGCAAGTTTATTTGAATAAAATTGGTTTGTCAACTTTACTGTCATCCTCTAATTTCCTGCCATTCCGGCTCGTTGTTGTTAACATTCAATCATTGCCTGTGTTTTGCTTTATGGCAGGAGTTCATCCTGACGATTTCCTTGAGGATTCAGGATTCTGGAAATCAGCTGTGAGAAATTATTGGTCTTTGTTGTCACCCTTGATTTTCTCTGACCATCCAAAGAGGCCAGGTGATGACGATCCATTACCTCCATATAATATGGTGCGAAACATCTTGGACATGAATGCTCATTATGGGGGTTTAAACGCCGCATTGTTGGAGGCAAGAAAATCAGTTTGGGTGATGAATACTGTGCCTTTTGGGGTGCATAACACACTTCCACTCATACTTGATCGAGGTTTTGTTGGTGTTCTGCATAACTGGTAAGACATTAAGTGTTAGACACATTAAGATTTATGTGCTCTTGGATATTGTGCATAATAGCATATCAAACTAAAGCATATGGGTTAGCAATTCTCTTGAAGATTATTTTAGTTGAAGAAAATCACAAAGCTGTGTGAATTAAGTAGGAACTATGTATTTATTTTAATAAGTGATCGTAAATTACTTCATGACATTTACAATTTTGGAGTGGATCTGATATACTGTAATGTAATATGTTGAACTCTATTTGTTAGCAATACTAATGTCCTTTCCTGGTGTGCCATAAAATTCCTCTCCAATACAATACATTATATATATATATATATATATATATATATATATATATATATATATATTACGTATTATTATCTTAGTTGGCATGTTGCATGGATTATTGTCTCTTTAGTTTGCTTGCTTCTTCATCCCTTCCAATTGATGATCCACAGGAATCTGCTGGATCCTGGAGCACATAGCAATAATAGCTGACCTAATACCTAATAGACGAATCATAAAATTATAAAATGATCCTGAAACTTTTCGCCAAGTAATTTACAATTAAGCATCTCCAACATTAATGGTTTCAAAGACTTCATAAGCATAGTATAATTTGTATTATGATTGTGCCTTTTTCTGAGTCTTGAATGTTTTCTTCCATAAACCCATGTCTGTTTGGTCAGTGAGGAGAAGTTGAAGATAAAGGAGGAGTTGATAAACAATAAGAACCTTGACCTGATCCTCAACGGGATGTTTATCTATGATGCTGAGTCATGATTTCCCATGATATTGGTTACTAATTTTATGCTTTTAATGTTAGAATATTTGAAGAAATTCTGTTGGAGACTGATATCAGATGTTCTTAAAATTGGGGCAGGTGCGATCCTTTTCCTACATATCCAAGAACGTATGATTTGCTTCATGGTAATGGACTTCTGTCACACATTGCTTCACAAGGATGCAGTATAATTGAACTACTTTTAGAGATGGATCGTATCTTACGGCCTGAGGTAATATTATATTTGCAGTCCGCTCAATTAAAATATCATTTGCTTTACTCGTTCAAGCTTTTCTTATACATGCTCTATGTTTCTCTTTTTGAGATCTAGATTTGGCATTTAGGCGTATTTCATTTATTGCTTTATGTTTTTCCTGTTGTATTCGACTTAAAACCTTCAAATGTGGCACTTAAGTTTGCCCGATTCCTTGCAGTTATTGCATGTTTTAACATTTGAGTTTGATCCTAAGAACAAACTTATTGACAGGGATGGATTATTCTCTCTGATAAATTGGGGCCCATAGAGAAAGTGCGGATGTTAGCCACACAAATCCGCTGGGAAGCCAGGGTGATTGATCTCCAGAATGGAAGTGACCAACGATTACTCGTATGCCAAAAACCATTCGTGAGAAAGTGATCGATCATCATGAAATGAAAGTGATTTGACCAGTCCGTTTGCGCACTGCTAATTATCCTAAACTTCCAATGGAAAAGAGGAATTAGTATCACATGGTGAAGTGAAGTATTTCTTTCCCATCTGTGCGCGCACGCTGCCCCAAAGGTGGAAACATAATTTTTGGAAGCTGTAGATTGAGCAAGATTTGCTGGAGTAGAGACAGCACATAAAGAAGATTTTTCCCTTTCAAAGATTTATGTAGCAATTCATTCAGCATTGTTTTTCTTCCTTGTTTTTCAGTTGTTAACATATCTTTTTCAATTGTACTTAAATGGTATTTTAGTGAAGAATCACCTATTCTTGAGAACAAGAGATTTTGTCGCAAAATGTAAGAATCATTATAAATAATGGTTTACCGTTGTACACCTTGTTTTCTAGCTCTACAGATCAGAATATATGGGTAATGCTGGATTCGTGACTAACATTTCACTGCATCTTCATTGCTATATTTATATGACTTCGGCAGTTGCTTGACAATTCAGAATCTCTTTATCATCTTTCACCATTCATCAATTTCCAAGTTATTGGGTTGCCGGTAGAAGCATCTTTTCCCAACTGTTACTCTCAAGCCAGTTGAGAATATCTTACGGTTTAAGCTCTCCTCTACTTTTTCCACTGAGTTATGCACATCTTCCGTATAAGGTTCCCAAGCGCAAGTACTAAAAGAAAGGGAGCATGCTATACAACACTAGCTGGCGTTTACTTGGGCCCATTCCAATCTTCCTGCTGTAGAATTACAATAACTACGCGCCACTTGACTGTTTTTGTTTGTTTGATCAAAGCAGATAAACAGTGAAAGGGAGCTTTAGCTGCACCTGGAAGAATAGGTTGCAACCACCGGAATGGAAATTCAACACTAGCTGGAGTTTACTTGCAGCTTTCACCGCATTTTGGCTAAAGATAAAGTCTAAAACCATAGCAGTCATCACTCCGTTCTGTTTCTCCTCCTATCCCTAGTTGCCATTTTCTCCCCATACCTTGCAAATATATCAGCTAGATCAAAGTGCCCAACCTCTCTAAGTTTTTTGCTCATCACTTCAAACATAACCACACCTTCCTCATTGGAATAATAATACAAGAACTTGTTATAATCAAACCTAGGCACCTCAACATTTCTGTACAGTAATCTCTCTGCATACTTGGTCGCGTCCAACATCCTTCCCGCCTTAACCAAACCTCCTACGAAAATGGTGTCGAAATTCACAAGAGGGTCAGATCCTTTCCTCCCTCTCTTACCCAAATGCCCCTGTAACAACATTACATATGTATGCATTATCGGCTCACATCCTCTTTTTATCATCTCCCTAAATACTTCAGTTGCTTCACTTGCTCTTTTCAACTTCAATAGCCCCTTGATCATCCCATGATAAACACTTATATGAGGCTTCTCTATCTCTTGCACTACGCTATACGCTACCCTAATCCTCCCTCTACTCATAAGCCCATAGGTTATCGATGCTAATGTAAGATTATCGGCTTTAATCCCTCTCTTTTGCATTTCTTCAAACACTACATAACTCTCGCCTAGCTTACCCTTCTTGCACAACCAATTGATCACCAACCTATAAGTAGAAACCCCCAAATCACACATCCTATTTACTCTCATTGATTGATAAACTTTCAATGCTTCATCATATCTATTATTCTTGAAAAGTGTCTCCATCGTAGTCTCAACACATTCAATATCAGGTTCAAAACCTTCATCAACCATCAAATTCCAAATCTTTGAGGCTTCAATCACATCACCAACATCACAAAATCCATATATTAACCATCTATAAGTAACCCCATTTGGCTTTATCCAATCTCTCAACTTCAACACCACATGCTTAGCCTCCTCAACAAGCTTATTTCTACAAAGAGCCTCAACTACCTTATTCAATATTTCCACACTATACCCATAACCAAACCTATTCATTACATGAAAAACTTCAATACATTTCTTCAACTCCCTAGCTTCAGCCAGAGTTTTTAACCCAACTACATAAGTTTTAGGGGTGACCAATTGACATCTTCCAATTTCTTGAAGTACTTCCCAGAAAAGATCAATGTTTCTTGATTTTCCAATTACATCTAGCATTTTGTTGAGGGTGGTGGATGTGTGATTGAAGTGGGGTTGTGATTTGGTAAATTCATAGAATTTGTAAAGGGGTCTCCAAGAATATGGGAATTTGTTGCATACTTGAAGGAAGAACTCATGGGTGAGGTCAAATGGTGTTTTGCAGAGGTTATTGTGGATTTTTTTGTCAGATGAGTACTGTTGTTGGTGGAGAATAGTACAGACTCGTAGGAGGTGGGTTTCATTTACTGGTTTGATGGGGTTCGGAGAATGGAGTTGAGGAGCAAATTGGGCTGCGCTGGCGGCTGCTGATGTGGGGATAATTTGGAGATGACGATGGGGTGATAGGAGGTATGTGAAAGATCTGAAAATTTTAGGTTTTAACATTTGTGTCATAAAATTGGGTAAAGGCTGCTTTGTTTCTCTTGAAGTTTTGTCTTGAAGGAGCACTTAGATATAAATTTATCTGTATTTATCAAGATTGGTACGGGGCTTATATGCTGGTATCATTATTTTTTAAGATATTTGTAAGTTTTTCGGGCCATCTGCACTTCACCCCAAATATTTTATTCTCTCCGATACAATTTATATGATATTATTTTCTGCTCCAAGAAAATAATTCTGTATGAATAATATATTATATACGGTAGAAATAAGGCTCGATTATTGCACGACAGATCGGACTCGAAAAGCGAAGGGTTGAAGATCGATCCCCAGTCTCATCGAACCAGAACACAAGGTCAGAATGTCTGTCCTCGAGAATATCGAGTCCATGATACCCTGACCCCGAATAAGCCCGAGAGAACATCATTGAACCAAAATAACGGAAGGCCGAAATATCCGTAACTGGTCGCGCATTACGGCGGAAATCTCGGCACGTATCAATGGAACCGCTTAATTAGCAAATCATGAGATTTTTTACCTTATACATAATTGTACTTAAGTACTATATAAAGGGTGGTTTGATTATTTGTAAGGTTCTAAAGCTATATACTGTTCTTTTTAGTTATTATCTCACCATTCTATTCCGGCACCGATTGCAACATTTCTGGGCCCAAGGGCGATCCAACCTTCAAGGCCAAGTCTGTTTAACTTGTGTGGTTTGCATTTATCTTTTATCATCAATTTCAATTTTAATCTGATTTCACATTTTTGTATCAAGTTAGATCACATATCCTTGAAATCGCGTATCAATATAATTGTTATCTGATTTTGAGTGTAAACAGTTATGCGCCCACAGTGGGGCTAAGGATAATAGTGGTTATTTGATACAAATCTCCACAACAGACATCGCTTTGCACTTGCTCTTTGAAGTGTCTTTGCTTCCAGGCTATAATACAAAAATATCAAACTCTCAATCGGCACTTATGCACGTTGACAACGAGTCCGGTCACCAAGGTGACAATAACAACATAGCACCCGGTAATGAGATACCGCTTGCTGATCCTGCTGGAATTCCTATCGCAGATCCGATTGACGCTAATTCGCATGTGGCTATAGATGCAAACTTGTCTATCGACCCCGAAAATAGCGTTCATGGAGGAGCCCGATCGGCAACTCAAAGCACACAAAACGTTGGAGGAGACGGGATTAGCCTACGAGTGATCTTCGAAATGTTACAGGCTCAACAGGCGGAGATAGCTCAGTTATAGAACCGAAGCCGTGCACCGAGCAGGATTGGGCCCGATCCTCCCCGAGAAGTCACCCGCAGGGATGAACTGATCGTAGAAAGTTCAAACGAACATGAATCAGGGGTTAAGCCTGAGATTATAAAGATGCTCGAGGAGCTGACAAAAGGGATAGAATCAAGGGAGAAGAAGATCGAGGCTAACGACGAAAAAGTTAAAACGTACAACTCCATGGTAGACCAAATCGTAGGAGCACCTCTAGTATTGAAGGGCCTGGATCCCAGGAAGTTGTGCAAAAATCTTTTCCACCAAGCGCTGCTCCACAGTCGATCCCTAAGAAATTCCATATGCCCGAAATACCTAAGTATAACGGAACGACCGACCCAAACGAGCATGTAACCTCGTATACATGTGTTATCAAAGGGAATGACCTGGAGGACGATGAGATCGAGTCTCTTCTGTTGAAAACATTTGGGGAGACCCTGTCGAAGAGAGCTATGATATGGTATCAACATTTACCTTATAATTCTATTAACTCATTTGCTATGCTTGCAGATTTTTTCGTAAAAGCACACGCAGGTGCCATCAAGGGCGAGACTAGGAAATTGGACCTTTTCAAAGTCAAACAAAAGGATAATGAGATGCTCAGAGAGTTCGTGTCCTGGTTTCAAATGGAACAAATGCATTTGCCGCCGGTCGCTGATGATTGGGTTGTTCAAGCTTTCACTCAAGGACTTAATATTCGGAGCTAGGTGGCTTCACAAAAACTAAAGTAGAACTTAATATAACACCCGGCTGTTACATGCGCCGATGTGCTAACAGGTATCAATCAAAAATCAGAGTCGAAGGTGATCAGCTCGGGGCCCCGTCGGGGTATGTCTATCCCGTTAGAACCCTAGACAAAGTCAAAAGAGATATCGATCACGAACCGAGGACAAACAGAGATTGGTATCAGCCATAAAATGGAGACGGAAGAAGCAGTGGGTTCCGGCAAAACTCCGTGAGAAATGAAAGGAGTAATGATCGAGGCCAGAGCAACTCATACTATGATCATAGTATGATCAGTTTTTTGAAATTGTCAATATAATCGAATGATTCTATCCGAGGGATCTTTCCCCCTTTCAGAATTGCATAGAATTTTTTTTATTTGTCATTGATGAATTATTCATTAGAATCGCCATTAGAAATCTAGTAGTAGTATTTTTTTAATTTTGGAATTATTTCAATTGAATTTATTTCGATTATTTTAGTTTAGATTATTTAGTATTTCTAATTTTATTTAGAATTTTATTTTTTATTTATAAATAAAAAAAAGTAATAAATACAAAAAATAGAAATAATAAGGAAGAGTAGGATTTTTGCAGGGAATGATTGATCCGTCAAAAAAGGAAAAAGGTGTGAAATTCGATTTCTTTCACTTTCATTTGATTCATTGTTAAGACGAGACTCATGACCAAAAATAGCTTCGATAAGTCCATCGGGCCTAAAGAAGCACCAAGGCTATCGAGATACAACTTTAATATCGATGTTGCCGCCATTGTATCAGCTATCGGGCGCATCAAAGATACCAAATAGCCTCGACCTCTACAATCCGATCCAACCCAAAGGGATCCTAACCAGATGTGAAAATATTATGGCACTCAAGGTCACAGAACGGAAGATTGTCAATAACTGAGAGGGGAAGTAGCCTGACTATTCAATGACGAGCATCTTAGAATTCTTGAGCGACCGAGCCAAGAATCATTTTAGGAATAGGAATTCTAACAAACAGAGAGCAAGAAGAACCTCAACACATCATTAACATGATCATCGTTGGGGTCGATATCCCTTAGGGGACGACGTTGAAACGCACCAAAGTATCCATCACTAGGGAGAAACGAACTCGAGACTATATATCAGAAGGAACTTTATCTTTCAACGACGAGGACGTGGAAGGGATTGTACAGCCCCACAATGATGCATTGGTAATATATATACTCATACATGAAATTTGAGTTAATCGTGTGTTAATTGATCCAGGTAGCTAGGCCAACATCATCTGATTGAGGGTCGTGGAGCAGCTCGGTCTACAAGACCAAATCGTGCCCGCAGTCTGAGTTCTAAACATATTCAACATGGCATATGAAACCACTAAGGGCGAGATAATATTACAGGTAAACATCGCTGGGACCATACAGGAAGCTATGTTTTATGTAATCGAAGGAGACATGAGGTACAACGCTTTATTCGGAAGGCCATGGATCCACAATATGAGGGCGGTGCCTTCGACGCTGCACCGATATTGAAATTTCTAACACCTGACGGAGTTTGAACGGTCTACGGGGAACAACCGGTTGCAAAAGAAATGTTCGCGATTGAAGAGGTGACACCGACATCTACAATTTCAACACCCAACGGCCCAAACCAGGTGGTCAAAAAGGGGGCAAATAGCAATCATTTGATACCGTCTTCGGCAGATTCGGACAAACAAGAGGAAGTCGAGGATGATTATTATGGGATTCCCAGATCTTTTATAGCCCCCGATGATTTCGACGCCACTAAATCGACGGTCGAGGAACTGGAACAAGTCATATTGCGAGAAAACTTGTCCGATCGAAAGGTAAACCTAGGCACGGGGCTAAGCTCCAAGTTCAGGGAAAAGCTCATTCAATTTCTTATAACTAACGAAGATTGTTTCGCTTGGTCCCACCTCGATATGAAAGGTATCCTATCCAAGATAACCATTCACAAGCTGAGCCTGGACCTGAAGTTCCATCCGGTTAAATAAAAGAGGAGACCCAGTCCAAGATCAATCATGCTTTCATCAAGGATGAGGTATCTAAACTTTTTAAAATAGGATCTATTCGGGAGGTCAAATACCTGGATTGGTTAGGAAACATAGTGGTAGTCCCTAAAAAAGATAATAAACTAAGAATGTGTGTGGATTATAAGGATTTTAATAGAACATGCCCCAAAGACTCTTTTCCCTTGCCCAATATCGACTGCATGATCGATGCCACGCCGGCCACGAGACCCTCAATTTTCTCGACGCTTATTCTGGGTACAACCAAATATGGATGGACGTGGGTGATCAGGAAAAAACTTCCTTCATCACTAAATATGGCACCCACTGTTATAACGTAATGTCGTAACGCTGGTGCCACATACCAAAGCTTAGTAAATCGAATGTTCGAGAAACAAATTGGAAAGTCAATGGAAGTTTACATTGACGACATGTTAGTTATGTCCTTGCGAGTAGAGGACCATTTTAGACATTTGCAGGAAACATTCAGTATGCTGAAGCAGTACAACATGAAGCTGAACCCAGAAATATGTGCGTTTGGAGTGGGGTCAGGTAAGTTCCTCGAATTCATGGTATCGAATCGGGGAATCGAGATCAATCCTGATAAAATCAAAGCCATCGAAGATATCACGGTCTTGGACAACATAAAAGCCGTGAAAAGGTTAACCGGACGAATACCTGCCCTGGGGCGATTTATTTCGAGGTCGTCCGACAAAATCCACCGATTCTTCACACTGTTGAAGAAGAAGAACAATTTTTCGTGGACCCCGGAATGCCAGCAAGCTTTGGAGGAATCCAAAAGGTATTTATCGAGCCTGCCACTGCTTCACACACCGAAGGCGGACAAATAACTATACTTGTACTTGGCCGTCTCGGAGATAGCAATAAGCGGAGTCCTAGTTCGGGAAGAGCAAGGTATGCAATTTCCAATTTACTATGTTAGTAGAACATTATCTAAGGATGAAATTAGGTAACCTCACCTGGAAAAACTGGCGCTCGCTTTGTTAAGTGCCTCAAGGAAGTTAAAATCGTACTTCCAATATCATCCAATATGCGTCGTAACTACTTATCCATTAAGGAACGTTATGCATAAGCCCGAACTATCGGGCCGACTGGCCAAATGGGCCATAGAAATAAGTGGTTGTAATATTGAGTATCGACCTCGAACCGCGATTAAGTCTCAAATTTTGGCAGACTTTGTGGTCGACTTCACACCGGCCCTGATATCCGAGGTCGAAAGAGAGTTGTTGATTAACTCAAGAACTTCCTTGAGAATCTGGACCCTCTTCACGGACGGCGCCTCAAACGCAAAAGGGTCCGGGCTTGGCATCGTGTTAAAGTCACCAACAGGTAATATAATTAGACAATCTATTAAGATTGTGAAATTGACTAACAATGAGTCGAACTATGAGGCCATGATTGCAAGCCTTGAACTAGCAAAGAGCTTGGGGGCGGAGGTGATCGAAGCCAAGTGTGACTCCTTTCTTGTGGTAAACTAAGTCAATGGAACATTCAAGGTCAGAGAGGAACGAAGGATAAATTACAGGTGACATTACATCGGTTCAAAGAATGGACTTTGCAACATGTACCTCGGGATCAAAACAGCGAGGCCGATGCCCTCGCTAACTTAGGATCATTAGTCGATGACGGCGAAGTTCAACTTGGGAGAAGTCGTACAATTTATGAGATCAGTGGTGCAAGAAGGCCACACTGAGATCAATTCGACGAGCCTAACTTGGGATTAGAGGAATAAGTACGTAGAATATCTCAGATCCGATAAACTGTCCTCGGATCCAAAAGAGTCGAGGGCCTGCGTACAAAGGCGGCCTGATTTATCCTGTCCGAAGACGGAACCTTGTTCAGAAGAACATTTGATGGCCCGCTTACAATATGTCTAGGGCCGGGCGATACTGAGTATGTTTTGAGGGAAATCCACGAAGGTACCTGTGGAAATCATTCAGGAGCTGAATCACTGATTTGAAAAATAATCAGAGCGGATTATTATTGGATCGACATGGAAAAATACGCAAAGGAGTTCGTTCGAAAATGTGATGAATTCCAAAGACACACTCCAATTATCCATCGACCCGGGGAGATGTTCCACTCGGCTTTATCACCATGGTCGTTCATGAAGTGGGGATGAACATCATTGGCTCCCTCCCTTGGGCACCAGGTAAGGCTCAGTTATATTGTTAATGACTGATTATTTTTCTAAGTGGGTGGAATGTAATACTCCTCATACAAAAAAAAGGGCAATTAAGTAATTCACCCCCCCAAAAAAAGTAACAAATAAACAAATAAAAAAAGAGAGGGAAGAAACCTACTTTAACTAAAAGAAGGTCAAAGACACAACTAAAAGAGAAGGGAAATAAAGGGGAACGGACAGAAGCAAAACGATTTCAGAAGGAAAAAAAAAATTCAGTCAAGGGAGGAGAGTAACGGAGAGAATTTTCACGGCCACAATTTCAGATTCTTGAGGGATAGATATTAGAGAGGAGAGGAACGAAAATAGAAAGCAAAAAAAAGCACCTTAAAATACACCAAAAACGCAGCCATTAAAGGGCTGCAAATCTCCACCTTTACCAGCCCGTTTTCCCCCAAAAATAGCTCCATAACTAGCCATAAAAATGCAGTCAAAAAGCTTCACAAAAAACAGCATAAACATTGTCCTAAAATCAGCCGAATATAGCCCTAAATAACCTCAAAACCAGCTGCATCGCACCATAACCACAGCCATTTTACGGCGAGTTTGGACTTGAGTCAGGCATGGTTCGTCGAGGCTTTCTGGTTCGAGTTCCGTCCATTGTTAGGTTTCAAGACAAGTAGCATCTCCAATTTTGAGATTGAATTGGAGGAAGTTGTACGAATTGCTCGAGGTGAAGCATTTGATATTTCGGCACGAGTACTGTGAGTAGTAATCTTACCGCAATTTGTGTTTTTATAACTTGCATGATTTACACATGATTTTTAATATGAATATGTTACCGATTATTTTGAGTTGCATGTGGGACAAGTCTTTTACTCGATATGAAACCGAAATAGTTATTTGAGATGAGTACCGTGATTTTAAATATTTTTGTGTCACTAGATCTGTTTTACCGTTACTTGAATTTACTATTATCGAAAAGAAATTATATGATTTGATAAGAACTGAAATGCCCTATATTGTTTTAAAATAGTATCTACGAGTATATACGGATTACAGAGACAAGTATAAATGGGAGTAGACATTGAAGGATCCCGTAGCTAACGGCGGGTTCGTTACACCTGGTGCACCTTGTAATTACTGATTACCGTTATAGCCCTCGCTAGTGGGAAGGTAGAACTAGCATACTATTACCAATTTCCCTCTAGTAGGGACTATCGTTATATATGACTTCTGGTAAAGAAGTCCGCAGTTATACCGATTACATGATCCGTTCATTGAAACCTCCCAAAATGTGAATACTGATATTATATAGTGGTTACCGAGCTTATTACTGAATTGTTAATTATATTTTACTACAAGAAAACCGTGATGAGATTGAAAATTATTTATTGTTTCTGAAATGGCATTTTTATGTTATTTTCTTTTTGAGATACTCGCATGTTTCTGGCTTGTCCCCAAATAAAAACGATTGTGGTTAAGTGTTATTACTCACTGATTTTTATTTGGGCTTGTCCCCAAATAAAAACGGTTGTCCCCGCTAATTTTTTTACAGAGACATCAGTTGACGCAGGCGAGGATCTCGTTAATTAGAGCGCACATGTTGATATTTCTCGGTGAGCCTCGCACTTGTTCGCCTGGGCAGAGATTTTACTTATTGTTATGGTCTTTTAATTGAACTCTTAGAGTCGCTCCATAGTCATTATTTTAGTGTCATGCATATTCTTTCGTTATTATAGTCTTATGTTGAGTATCGTTCTCATTTATCAAAGTTGGAGATAAATTAGTATTTCTAGTGGTTAGTTGGTGGTTTAGTTATGATGGAGACTTGTATTGGTTAATTGAAAAGTTGTCAATTGTTTGGTATAATATTAGGATGTTTGGTTGTTGATTTGAGACAGGAAAGTTTTGGGATGGTCCAAAAACAGGGGAAACTCTGTCCGATTTTCTGTAAAATTTCCGAAGAGGCTTACTTGGGAGCACTTGCTCCTAAGCGCCGGTCACAATCGTAAATTGGGTCGTGACATGGAAGCTCAGGCATATGAGAAGGTCAGGGAAAAGGAGGTCATCGACTTCATTTGGGACCACATCGTATGTCGGTTCAGAGTGTTATCCAAAATTGTATGTGACAACGGGAAACAATTTATCGACAGTAAAGTGACCAAGTTTCTCGAGGATCATAAGATCAAACTAATTCTATCAACGCCTTATCACCCTAGTGGGAACGGACAAGCCAAATTGACCAACAAAACCGTACTCAAAAACCTCAAAAAGAGGTTAACTGACACCAAAGGAAGGTGGAAGGAAATCCTACCCAAAGTCCTAGGGGAATATTGTACGACCTCAAAGTCCAGTACCGGGGCTACCCCATTTTTATTGGTTTACGGCACCAAAGCTCTAATACCAGTCAAAATTGGAAAGCCAAGTGCCTGATTCTGATATGCAACAAAGGAACCAAATGGCGAGGCCATGAATATGAGCTTGGAACTCTTGGATGAAAGGCGCGAAGCTGCCTTTGTTCGGTTGGCTGCACAAAAGCAACGGATCGAGAGATATTACAACAGAAGGGCCAACCTTCGATACTTCAACATTGGGGATTTAGTGCGAAGAAAGGTCACACTGAACACCCAAAACCCGAACGAGGGAAATTTGTGACCGAACTGGGAAGGACCTTATCATATCGTCGAAATGACCAGAAAAGGATCCTACAAGCTCGGAACGATGAACGGTGAACAACTACAGAACAACTGGAATATAACTCACTTGAAGCGATATTGCTATTAAGCTACGGCCCCGTTCTTTCTTTTATTTACATTTTAAACTAACACTTGTAGGTAGAGAACAAGGGATGATACGAGATGTTAGTTCTGAAAGTACGCGTTGCACTCTTTTTCTCTTGGACCGATTTTGTCCCAAATGGGTTTTGCGGCAAGGTTTTTAACGAGGCAACAAGTAAATTGTGCTAACTTAGAATCGAAGGCCGGTAACGAATCAGTGACGATTATCACAACAGCATTCGAGGCCTTTCTTCGATCAACCCCGAATACTAGGGGCCGTTACCCTCTGATATCAACCTCGAATGGTGGGGGTCGTTACCCTCTGATATCGACTTTAGCATGGAAAGAAGTTTCAGGATTGAAGGGTCTCGATTGATAGGATTCAATGTAAGGGCCAAACGGTCAAATGAATCGTGCCCATATAGACTGCTCAAACCCTGACCCAAAACTTGTACAAATACATTACTATTATGCACAAGAATAAAGAGAAGCCTCTTCTTTGCAAACGTCTTGTCTTTTAATAATTTTTCCTTTATGTTTCTCAAGGAATTCCCTACTTCCAATCCCTTAAATGAAATGAGCCCAAGGGCCGTCTTAACCTGAGTTCGAATAATCACTCTCTCACTCGGGGACTGCCGTCCCGAAAAAAACTCAGATGGTCCAAGTTATTAGACCTCAGTCATAAGACCTATTAGGAAACCCTTGAACTTTATAGGATAAGGTCATTCTAGGTTAACTTAACCCGAGGGCACAAAGCTTATTTGGCAATACCCGAATTAAAAGGCTAAGGCCGTTCCAAGTTTAACAACATTCGAGGGTACTAAGCTTATTTGGCAATGCCCGAATTAAAAAGCTAAGGCCGTTCCGAGTTAACAAAACTCGAGGGCACGAAGCTTATTTGGCAATGCCCGAACTATAAAGGCTACGGCCACATAAACACGGCTTGGATACGTCTGCAGACCGTACCAAAAACAATAAGGCCTTGAAATTTCTTAACCGGTTCTAAAGGCTACCCTCGAAAAACTATAAACCTAAACTACTTTGGGGAAATATTTTTGGTAACGCCGAATCCCCACGATGGCTCAAAACGAAATAATGTTAAGGCAAGGTTTGTTTGAACCTTCGAACACAACCTAACTATTTCATGCTAAGGCATTTCGATCTTTGCAAATACAAATAAAAAAGCAAAGGAAAAATTTGAAAGCTGTGAAAGGGAAAATAGCCTTATATATATATATATATCAAAAATTCTTTTTACAAGGGCTGAATAGCACCGATACAAATTTTTACAAAGGCCGAGCAGCCTTGACACACAATATTAAGTACAGAAAGGAATAAAAAAATCGAACAGAAACAACCTAATCTTGACCGGATCCCGCCTCATCATCGGTATTTCTGGGGTCTTCTCATTCCTCGGACCCGACTGAACCTTCAGAATCATCATCTTCGGGATAGGCCAATTTCTTGGCCTCGGCTACAAACACCTTGGCATCCTCAATCTCCACAGATAAGTCAAAACCTCGAGCGTGAACTTCCTCGAGGGCCTGCCTATGGGATTGTCACTTCATATGCTCAACTATATTTTTTGTTTGGTCTTGATCCTCTTCGGCATCAACCTTGTACTGGGCTACCATTTCATCAACTTTGTCTTTGATCACGGCGACTTCCAACTTGGCTATTTTAAGCTTCTCGGCCGGATTATCTCGATTAGACGACCGAACCTAGCCGAGATTGAAGCTCCTTGACCATTTTGGTCTGGATATCGGCCCTTTCCTTTGCCGCTCTTAGCTGGGTTTCGGCTGAAGTTAGCTGTGCCCGAACTGCCTCTTTCTCCGAGGCCAGACGATCCATCTTGCCTCTCCATTCGTTGGCCTTAGCTTTGACTACATCCATCTCTGTTCGAAGCTGATCAATCCAATCGAGTTTCTGCTGGACCTGCGAATTTTGACCATCAGTCACCAAATCAAATTCATCATCACTTACTTAGAAAACTTTTACTTGCTCGACCAAGTCAGCATGATCCTTCCGAGCAACCTCTAGTTCGGCACAGAGGTTCTTAGCCTCCTCTTCGAGCTGCTCACTAAGAAGTTTAAAAGTGTCTTTCTTCTTAGTAAGCTCCCCAGTCTCGACCTCATAGAATTTGAACTCTTCTCGATATTGGAGAAAAGCCTCGTGATGAAGTACCGAGGCCTGCAAGCACAAAGGAAATGTTACGATTACTTATGACAAAATCTAAGTACATAATAAAGGGACATCCAAAGTTACCCGATTCAATACCTGTTGAGCTTCGTTGAACATGCAGGGCGCTTCCACCTCGTTCATTTTGGCATGATCCTCTACGGTCACCAAGCACCAAAGATAACTGGCCATACCTACGGGGGCGAAAATAACCCGGGCATCCTCTGGAAGGGAAAGGACAACGGTGCATTTCCGATCAGGATATGCACTCGGGGCAGGGAATCGATCTACCAATTTTGAGCTCGAGGAAGGTCCTCTTGTTTCAGAGGGTGAGCTCTTCCTCGGTATCTCTAAGTTGCCAAATACAATAGCATCCTCTGTGGCCGTCGAATCCACACAATCGAATAAACCACGGAAAGGGTCTTTTGATCTATGGGCTCCCTCGATGGGGCGTTCTTTTGCTACTTGGGCCTCATTAAACATTGACTCTATGATCGAGGGCGATTCGACAATCTCTATCAGACCAAGTGCTTCCTGCGGCACTTTTCCCGCGTCAGGGGAAGCCTCAGATCCTTCCTCCACCTCGGCTTCCCCGACATGGTGAAAATCGACTTCGCCTACCCCTGGTTCAGGGGCCCCTTGACCTTCAAGCTGTGACGTCATACTGGCCACTAGGTCTAAGTCTTCTTCTTCCCCCTCGGACTCATCCCTCAACTGATGTAATGAGTCCGGGGACAATGCTAGACCGCTAGCACTTCCCTTGGGCATACGCGCCAACTTTTCTTTGGCCTCCTCTTCTCAGCGCCCGGAGAACTCAGAGCCTTTTTTATTTTCTTCTCTTTATCTTGCTTCGAAGCAGGAAGCTCGATGTAAATATCATCATCAGCGGGTGGAGGCCTCATTTCAACATATTTTGATAAACCTACAAAAGGGAAGTAAAACAAGTTAGAAATCGATGGCGTGATAAGGTCGAATGTAACTTAAAGAAAAAATATCACCATGATACCAGGTCTCACATTGGTTATTCGAAAGCTCACGCCACGCGTGCTCGGAATAAGGTTTTTGCGACACAATCCCCTCGACTCACTCCTTGGGTCGAGGAACTGCATTTGGCATTCGAGCAACAACTGCATCACAAAAAATAATAAGAAGAAGGGCAAAAGAGAAATGATAAACAAATTCCTAAAGGCAAGGTTATACTTACGCTTTATGTTCCATTTATCAGGAAATGGCATGTCCTCGGCGGGATTAAGCCCGAGGTTTTCATTCGAAAAAATTGGCCCAACCAGCCTTGGTCCCGATCCTCGTCGATGCTTGAGAATGAGGCCTTACTGGTCTGACGAACAAGTTTTATTAGCCCCCCTCGATAGAGTTGGGGACTGTAAAGACGCAAGAGGTGATTCATGGTGAAGGGACACCCTTCGATCTTGTTTACAAAAAAGCGAAGGATGATGACTATCCTCCAGAATAAGGGATGAATTTGGCCTAGGGTCACCTCATACCTTTTACAAAAGGTGATGATGACCGGATCCAAAGGGCCCAACATGAAGGGATAAGTGTAAACACTTAAAAGACCCTCCACGCGGGTGGTGATTGCTTCCTCGGAGCAGGAACTACTACATGCTCATAGACCCAGTTGTAGTCCTCCTTGACTTTATCGAGAACACTATCGATGACCGAACATATGTATCTTGAGACTGGTTCACATCGACCTGGTACTGAGGAGGTTTTCTCAACCTTGAAATCGGCTCCGGTTGGATGACCCGTAAGGACGAAGTCAGTTCCTCGATAATGACAGGCAAAACGTTCTCAGTCGGTTTTGAGGAAGAGGAAATTTCTTTGAGGAATGGATTTTGAAGTCTTTTCTATTGCTTCTAAATAGAGGAGAAATGAAGGAGCTAATAAGAAGGAGGTGTAATTAGTAGATAACTTATGAAGGCTTTCAGAAAACCAAAAGGGAAGAGGTTTGAAGATAAGAGTGATGAAGTTTTCTTAAAATAAAAATGCAAATATTTGAATGTAAAAGTTCTAATGAATGGATGAGAAGGGTATTTATAGTTTCTCAAAACGGCGGTTCGCATCCTAAAATGGCAAACCGTTAACTGAAACAGATTTAATGCCTTGAAGACTGCACCGACGGGATGTTTCTACTATTACATCATGAATTTATCGTCATTTATCAGAGTGAGAATCGGAAGCTCGTATAGTGAGAATCCGAGGCTCATATCGTTTCTCGTCATTACCCTCCGAAAAAACGAGGGGACTATCTATATGCGATCGAAATCGGGCTCAACTATTGCACGGCAAATCGGGCTCGGAACGCGAAGGATTGAAGATCGACCCCGAGTCTCATCGAACCAGAACACAAGGTCAGAATGTCTGTCCCCGAGAACATTGAGTCTATGATCCCGGAATTGACCCTGACCCCGAATAAGCTCGAGAGAACATCATCGAACCAAAATAATAGAAGGCCGAAATATTCGTAACCTTTCACGCATCACGGTGAGAATCTCGGCACGTATCAATGGAACCGCTTAATTAGCAAATCATGAGATTTTTTACCTTATACAGAATTGTACTTAAGTACTATATAAAGGGTGGTTTGATTATTTGTAAGGTTCTAAAGCTATATACTGTTCTTTTTAGTTATTATCTAACCACTCTATTCTGGCACCGATTGCAACATTCTGGGCCCAAGGGCGATCCAACCTTCAAGGCCAAGACTACTTAACTTGTGTGGTTTGCATTTTCTTTTATCATCAATTTCAATTTTAATGTGATTTCACATTTTTGTATCAAGTTAGAGCACGTATCGTTAAAATCGCGTATAAATTCAATTGTTATCTGATTTTGAGGGTAAACATGTATATTCATTCAATTTCCAAATCCTAACAAATTATATATAGTTCATTAAGAAATTTTTTATATTCAAGTGAATAAGATCTATAACTCAAAATAGAATTAAATCTATCAACCATTAACTCAAAATAGCAGAAGCACATAAAACAGTATAATAAAAAAAATAATTTCGTATATGAGTTCTTTGATAATGTCAATAACTATTAAGTAGTTTGTTTGATCAAAGAGTTTGAAGAAGCGAGGAAGATTACCAGAATTTTCGTGAATGTCGATCTCTCTCCAATATGTTAGCTAGATAAATGAACTTGAGAGAAATTAGCTAGCAGCATTTGGGCCCTTGATACTCATTTATTCTTCTCTATTCTTAGTCGTCCATTTAGTAATTAAATGACTAATTCCTTACCTCCAGTTTTGAACCTTGTCGGTTACATTTAGACTACAGCTCAGGACATACCCGGCCTCTTTGAACACTCCTTGACCTCAAGGACTAAGTATCAAAATCTGAAAATTTCGCTTTGAGAAAATCATAATCTTCCCAGGTGGCATCTTCAGGGGGCAAGTTCGACCATTGGACTAACATCTTCACAACTGCTACATTTCCTCTTTGAACCATCTGCTTTTGCAAAATTATTACTGGCTTAACCAAGAATTGGCCTACCTCATTGGTACTCGGTAATGCTGACTGAACCACCACCTTGGAACCTACTTTTTCTTGAGCAAAGAGACATGGAATACTGGGTGTATTCTGAATTCCGGAGGCAATTCCAACTTGTAAGCAACCTTGCCAATTCTTGAAATAACTCGATAAGGGCCATAAAACTTAGAACTAAGTTTCAGATTTTTTCTCAAGGTAAGAGATGTCTGTTTATATGGCTGTAGCTTTAAATACACCATATCTCCCACTGGAATTCTTTCTCAGTTCTTCTCTGATTAGCATACACTTTCATCCTTTCTTGTGGCTTCAGTAAGTTATCTTGCAATAACTGTTGCATCTGCTGTTTCTTCATGATCATATCTTCCGATGCAAGTACTATGTTATCCATAAGAGGTCCCATAAATAGTTGGGGAGGTGAGCACCCATACAAGGCTTCAAAAAGGATACATTGTAGGCTGGAATGGAAGCTGGTGTTATACCACCACCCTGCTAGGTGTAGCCACTGCTTCCACTGATTAGGCCTACTAGCAGTCATACACCTCAAGTAGTTCTCGATATATTTGTTCATCCTCTCAGTTTGCCCATCTATTTTGGGGTGATAAGCTGAACTATATAGCAATTGAGTACCCATTTATTTGAACAAAGCTTGCTAGAAATTGCTTAGAAAATTTCTATCTATGTCACTTACTATCAACTCAGGAACTCCGTGAAAAGTGGGTACCCTTTTAAAGAAATTTTCAGCCATATTAATTACAGCGAATGGATGAGATAAGGCCGTAAAGTGAGCAAATTTTGTCATTCTGTCCACCACCACGAAGATCACTTCTTTCCCATTGGATTTCGGCAACCATTTGATAATATCCATACTAATGTGCCTCCATGCTTGGCCCGGAATTGGGAGAGCCTGAAGAAAATTAGGGTATGCTACATTCTCTTCCTTGTTCCTGTGACAAACATCACGCTCAGCGACATATTGTACTAACATGTGCTTCATTTTAGGCCAATAAAACACTTGAGAAAGCCTTTTCAATATTCCTGGTTGTCCAGAATGACCTCCAATAATAGAGTCATGAAAGATCTGAATGAGTTGCTGCCTCATTCCTCCTATTGCTCCAATATAGACCTTGCCCTTTCTTCTCAAGACTCCAGATGTATAGTTCCATTTGTGGGGACCTTGCAGATCAACTGAGAGTTGAGTAATCAAGTCTGATACCTGAGCATCTCCTTCATAGCAGACACTGACCCCTTGCATCCATATTGGTATTGTCACACTAACAACTTGAGGATACGCAGTTTGTGATGAGTCTTGCGCAGTGAGCAGCTCTTCATGTTGCCTTGAAAGTGAATCCGCTACCCTGTTTTTTGCTCCCTTTTTGTACTGGACTTCGTAATCTAAATCAAAGTAGCTTTGTAAGCCCTTTTTGTTGAATAACTGAGGTTACCTTTTGCTCCAGTAGGTACTTCAAGCTGTGATAATCAATCCTTATCACAAAGTGATTGTACTGCAAATAATGTCTCCATTTATCAACAGCATTTAACATGTATTCCTTCTCATATATGGATTTGTCCTTGTGTTTTGGTGCCAAAACCTTGCTAAAGTAGGCTACAGGTTTTCCCCTTTGCATGGGCACAACCCCTAGTCCAGAGTGACTAGCATCAATACCTACCCCAAATTCCTGGGAATAGTCTGGTAATGCTAGTGCAGGTGTGTTGGTCATGGAAATTTTGAGTGCTCTGAATGCCTTCACAGCTTTTTGATTCCACCTGAAAGTATCTTTTTTAAGCAATTCAGTCAAAGGTCGGCAATTACTCCCGTAATTGGCCATATATTTTCTATAATACCCAGTATGGCCAAGGAATCCTCTAAGTGCCTTTACTGAGGTTGGCCTTGGCCACTCGATCATTACTTGAATCTTATTAGGATCAGTGGACACACCAGTTGCAGTGATAACATGGCCCAAGTACTCTACCTTAGATTGCCCAAATGAGCATTTTGATTTGTTAGAAAATAGTGATTGTTCTCTCAATATGATGAATATTGTTTTCAAGTGCTTCACATGATCATGCAGGGACTGGCTATAGATAAGAATATCATCAAAGAATACAAATATAAACTTTCTAAGATAAAGCTGGAATACCTGGTTCATCAAAGCTTGGAATGTAGCAGGTGCATTAGTTAGCCCAAAGGGCATAATTCAGAACTCACAATGTCGCATGTGGGTCCTAAAAGCTGTTTGATAGACATCTTCTGCCTTCATTCTGATATGGTGGTAACCAGCTCTCAAATCCACTTTGGAGAAAATCACTGATCCATGCAGTTCATCTAAGAGATCATCAATAATGGGTATGGGATATTTGTCTTTGATGGTGATGTCATTTAGACCCCTATAGTCCACAAAAAACCTCCAGGTCCCATCCTTTTTCTTCATTAATAAAGCTGGTGAGGAGAAGGGAGATTGGCTCTATTGAATAGTTCTCGTGGTTAGCATCTCTGTCACCTACTTCTCTAACTCTTCCTTCTGGTAGTAATTGTACCTATAAGTCCTCAAGATGATTGGTGCAGCCCCAGGCTTTAAGCGAATAATGTGATCAAGTGTTCTCACAGGTTGGTAAAGTCTTGGGTTTTGTAAAGATATCTTCATAGTCCTTCAATACTTCTCGGATAGATTCTTCTGGTTCCTCAGATTCAGGTGATTGAGCCACACATATCAAAAATAAATGAGTCATGATTGTTTGTCCTTTCCTCAGTAACCTTCGCATAGAGCTACTGCTGATCATGTTGAGGCTACCTTCTTCTGCAATTGCATGAAGCATGGTTTTATTTCCCTTCCTCCCAATAGACACACATTTCCTCTCATGATCAAACTTGGTAGGATTGTACTTTTCATCCAATAATTGCCCAGAACAATGTCACAACTCCCCAGCTTTATGATTTTGAGATCCTCCTAGAATTGGTTACCCTGCATCTCCAAAGGAATCCAACACAATTGGAGTTCAATAAGACGTAAGTACCATTTGCAACTGTTACTCTCATAGGGGTATAGTATGTTGGAACATAACAGCCTGTTCATCATTGAAGCTATAGGTTGCTCCTGAATCCACTAATACTGTGAGACTCCTATTTTTGGCTACTCCTTTAACTAGAATAGAATTTACTCCTTTGTTACTACCCAAGAGTGCACTTAGGCAGATGGATTCCTGCATTTCCTGCTCAATCTCGCCTTCAATGATGAGTTCCTGTGGATTATTGCTTTCATCTATAACTTCCTCAATTTTCCCAACCATGCAGTTCAATTGCTTGGATTTACACTGGTGACCTGGAGTGTATTTCTCGCTACACTTAAAATACAAGTGGTTATTCTTTCAATACTTATATACTTCAGGACTTAACCTGAATGTATTGGATTTATTAACTAGCACTGTTATAGTTTTCTGAGTCATTGTTCCTCCTGTAGCTGGGGATGGCCTAACCGCAGTTTTGTTCCTTTTCTGTACATCCTCAATAGCTTTCTCTTGCATACGAGCTTGCTCAATAGCATGGCTCAAGGTGGACGGTTTGACCATTTTTACAGCATACTTAATTTCTTCTTTAAGGGCTCCCATAAAATTAGAAAGGAAATGAGACTCGTTTAAAGCTGGATTTCTAAGTATCATCTGAGCCTTGAGATCCTCAAATTTCCCAAAAAGCTCATCCATCGTTCCCGTTTGTGTCAGCTTATTAAATTCCTCTACTATATCCTCCATCAAAACCTCACTAAACCGTATGCGTAATTCCTCTTTAAATACGGCCCAAGTTACTACCCCATTACTTAGAACAAATGAATTACACCAAGTCTCAGCCTTCCATTCAAATAAAGAGAATCGACTTCAACTTTTTTTATTTTCAGCAGTTTTGTACAAGTTAAAATACCTTTCACATTTTTGGGTCCATACCTTGGGTTTGTGGCTTCAAAGTTGGGCAGCTCTCATTTGGGAGGAGGAATGGGCAATCCTTGCCTATTGGGTCGGTGCTGGCATAGGTAACAAGCCGTCTCCAACCGGGTTAACATTCTCCGGCCCTCGATTTTGCTTCAATTCCAATGCCGTCAGACGATCCAGTGTGAGCTGAGGTGCCTTAGATCCCCACCTGCATATTACCAAGTTCCCTTTGGCCATCGCACAACTTCTCTAACACTTCATCGTGCTTGGCTAATTTTTCATCCATTGCTTTCATCCTCGTTCCTTCCACCATTGATACTCACACAGGTCACAGATTCATTTTCTTATACCAATTGTCATGATATAGACAGAAGTGAAAGAGAATAACAACTTTTTGGGACAATATTATAGAATTTTATAAATGGAATTGAAATTGGAACTTTAATCGAAAATAATAACAAAAATTAACAGAAGTAAAAGAAAACTCCAGCTAAACCTCCATTACTAAGCTAGGAATCTGCAGATGAATAAGAAAAAGGAGAAGAATTAGAAAGAGAAGGAAGAAGGGTTGAGAAAGAGGAAGTGAGAAAGAGTGTGAAGAAGAGAAAAAGATTACCAAAATTTTCGTGAATGTCGTTCTCTCTCCAATTTCTTACCTATGTAATTCAATTTGAGAGAGCTTAGCTGGCGACGTGTGGGCCCTTGATACTCATTTATTCTTCTTTAATATTAACCGTCCATATGGTAATTAAATGACTAATTCCTTACCTCCAGTTTCAAAACACGTTGGTTACATTTAGACTATAGTTCATGACAAGATTCTCCACGACAGTTAACAATTTAAGTTTGGGTGCAACTGCTCTATTTAGTTTCTCCAATATATTGCATAGGATCGATAAGTGTGGATTTTGACCACTTATTAATACCTTCTTGCTTTAGTTTTCGTCCGAAAGTGTTGATTTATGTTCCCAAAACTAATGAAAGAGCGTAAATTGCAGGAATGTTGGAGATTTGGACTTTAATGAAGAAATCAAACTCATAAAGGAGTGTTTTGGCTCACAAGGCAAGAAAGGCATTTTTGTCAGCGAATTTTGGGCCACTATAAATAGACGGGAATCACTTTTCTAGGGCAAGTTTTGAAGTTTTCTCAGCTGTAGCCTTTGTAGTTTACCATTTTAGGAAATTTGGGATCATTTTGGGATAAAAACATCATAGTTTATCATTTTAATCTTATATTAATGCTTTAATTAGTCTTCTTCTTTGTTTTCTTCATTTTCTACTATGAGTAGCTAGATACTTACTAGGATTGTGACTCAACCCTAGTATGTAAACCTTATGGGTATTTGATGTAATGCTTGTTTATGATTGGGTGTTTGTTATTGAGCCTTGTTCATGCTTTAATTTTAGAATTAATGGTTGCAAACATTGATTCATGCTTTTTTGACTTGGTCTTTACTTGAGAAAGAGGGACCTAGTCTAGGAAAGCTTGGCTAACAAGAAATTGGGCTAGTTAAGGATTTGACTAGCCTAGTTAAAGGGTTTGGACTAGAGATAGGAAAAACCCAACTTGAGCTCATATCAACTATTTAGCTCGATACCCATTTGGCGTGAGAAAGCCAAATTGGGCAAAATCGCTCTATGACCGAGAGGTATTGAGTGGGTAACTAAGAGTTGAGAGCTATAATACACCCCAATAAAATAAAACAAGTGTTAACATAATTTAACTCATTAGACGAACACCTAGGCAAAGGTTACATCACTAGGCTTTTTACCTGTTTGAAAACAACCAAAAACAATTATTAGTCGATTTCTAGTTCATCTCTCTAATTAATCATTAATAGTGTAGTTTTCATATAAGTAATTTGAAACACATTTAGATGTGTATTTAAGCTAATACTTCTACATGCATCAATTGTACACTCTAACACCCATTGTTAGCTCCCTAGAAAATCGACCCCGACTCATAGTTGGGTACTATTCTTCCAACGACCTCTTCCGCTCATTGTTGAGTGTGGATTGGTAGTGGATTAATTTTTGGCATCGTTGCCAGGGAGTTAAAATGGTGTTAGCTATATATTTGAGTGTATTTTTGGAATATTTATTTCCCTTCTGTGTTACTAACGTGTTTAAGAAATCATAGGTACAAACATGGCGAATAATGAGCTCGAAAATTTGCCTTTGGGGGACTTGGACAGCGAGGAGGAACAAGTAGATGAGGTACCTCAAGTGCCACAAGCTAATTGGAGAGGCCGGGTACCATATGACAACGTGCCGGTTCCACCCCCCCCCCAACCACATCCACCACAAGAGGCTCCACACTTGGATATTACCCAACAAATATTATGCTAGTGCAATAGTCCTTCCCCGTATTAGGGCAAGCAACTTCCAAATCACCAATGTGATGCTCACTTTACCTGAGCAACGGGGTCTCTTTACTGGTGCTCCAACTAAAAATGCTTACAAACATTTGAAGGTCTTTGCGGATACATGTTGGGGAGTAAGCAAACTAATGTTTCCGAGGATGCATTGAGGATAAAGATTTTTTCCTTTTCTCTATGGGGGAAAGCTTTAGATTGGTTGGAATGATTGTCGAGCTATTCAATTCACACTTAGGATGAGTTGGTGGCCAAGTTCATTACTAAGTTTTTCTCTCCCAGGCACATGACTACACTTCGAGATGAGATCTTGGCATTCAAAAACGAGTCGGATGAACCACTGCACGAAATTTGGGAGCGCTATAGAACAATGGTTAATGAATGTCCCAACAACGATATGACCGAGAACATGTTGCAACAAACCTTTTATCGTGGGATTAATACAACCAATAAATGTGTAGTGAATCAACTAGCCGGTGGGAGCTTTATGACTATGCCTTACGCGGAGGCGTGTGGCATTCTAGATGAGATGGCGGAGACGTCATCGGCTTGGCAATCCCGAGCCAATGTCCCACAAGGTGATCCGAATATGATCCACCTCCACAAAAAATTGCAAGACCATGGGCAAGCCACTGCCGAATTGACCAACACCATGGATGAACTAGAAAAGGCTCAACTAAATCAAGTGCAAGCCCCTAAGCAAGTTCATGCTATGGAGGGAGTGAATGTTTTGGTGAATAAGAAAAGGACTAAGGGTCCACAAGTGCGAACTCGAGTGAAGAACTATGTGCAAGATGATGGCAGTTTTTGATCAAGATGATTCTTATAATGAGAAGAGGAGGAAATGCAATGTGTGAACAATTTTCAAGGGAAAATAAATAACTTCCAAGGCCCAAACCAAAAACAATGGTGACCACAAAACAATCATGGCAATTGGAGTTCTAACAATCACGGGAATTGGAATAACAACAACAATCAAGTAAATTGGAGTGGAAACAACCAAGGAAATTGAGGAGGCAACAACCAAGGTGGTTGGGGTAACAATCAAGGCAACCGAAGGTCGGGTTTTCAAAGGCCCCCAATGTATCAACAACCGAGAAACCCACCTCTTTATCCTTCCAATGGTTCAAGTTCTTCAAACAAGATGGGACGTATTGAGAATATATTCAAGTAAATGATGGAAAACAATGCCGATTCGGATGCCCAACATACCTCACACAACACATCAATCCGCGATCTAGAAGTTCAAACAGGGAAAATCTCTCAAGCTCTATCCTAAGGGTGCACTACCAAGGGACACGGTGGTAAACCTAAAGGGTGGTAACAATATGAGGCATGCTATGGCCGTTATCACAAGAAGTGGAAGAGGCGGGAATGCACCCACCTCAAGTGGAAGGTGACTTGTTGATGATGATCAAGTAATGCAAGAAGAAGAGATCCTGAACAATGTTTTTCAACCAAATAAGGAAGTTCAGATTGATATTGATGATAGCGTGGAAGAGAATTAAGAGGAGGTGAACCGTCTAGGGAACACATCATTGACATACCGGAGCCGGTAGTGCAAAAGGCAAAGGCACCATTGCCTAAGCCTCCACCTCCATAACCCCAAAGACTGCCAAGAAAAATGGTGAGAATCAATTCAAGAAGTTCATTCATATGATGAAGAGTCTCTCAATCAATGTGCCATTAGTAGAAGCTTGGGAACAAAAACCCAGTTATGCAAAGTTTATGAAAGATCTTGTGACAAAGAAGCGGTCGATGAATTTTGAAACTATCAAAGTTACTCATCAAGTGAGTGCAATTATTCATTCAATGGCTCTTAAGTTGGAGGATCCCGGTGCTTTCATTATTCCTTGTACATTGGAAGTGCCGAGTTTGCTAAAGCTCTTTGTGATCTTGGGGAAAGTATAAATTTGATGCCTATTTGGTTTTCAAGACTTTGGGAATTGCACAACCAAGAACCACTTCTATGAGATAGCAAATGGCCGATCGTACTATGAAAAGGACGTTGGGCGTGATTGAAGATGTTTTTATCCGGGTTGATAAATTCATTCTTCCAACGGACTTTGTCATTCTAGATTGTGAAGTTGATTATGAAGTGCCAATTATTCTTGGGACCTTTCCTTGCTACGGGTAAGGCTCTTTGTGATGTTGAAGCCCGAGAACTCACTTTTCAGGTTGGTGATGAAAAAGTAGTATACCATGTATGTAAGTCCATGTGGCAACCAAATAGCAATGAATTGTGTTCTTTTGTGGACTTTGTGACCGATGTTATTGTTGATGATACAATTGCTACTATCAATGTTAGTGATATGTTGGAGGTCGTTTTTCTCAACTTTGATGATGACGAGATAGATGGTTTCATAGAATACGTGAACTCTTTGCAAGGAATGGGGTCGTACAACTATGCACCCCGAAAATTATCTTTGGATCTTGAAATAGGAAGAATCCTCCTACAAAGCCTTCTATTGAAGAGCCACCTACCTTGGAGTTGAAGTCATTGCCTCCATACCTTCAGTATGAATTTCTTTTCCCTTGTTCTACTTTACCGGTTATTCTTTCCTCTTGTTTGACTAATGTGCAAGTAGATTCCACATTGGCAGTGTTACAAAAGAGGAAGAAGGCTATCGGGTGGACCTTGGTGGATATTCGGGGTATAAGCCCCGCCTTTTGCACGCATAAGATCAAGTTGGAGGATGGTGCTAAACCGTCCATTGAACATCAAATAATACTCAATGAGGCTATGCAAGAAGTTTTTAAGAAGGAGATTATCAAGTAGTTGGATGCCGGGGTTGTCTAACCCATCTCAAATATTTCATGGACCTCTCCGGTTCAATGTGTCCCAAAGAAGAGGGGCATGACGATGGTCACCAATGATAAGAATGAATTGATTCCTAAGAGAATGGTGACCGGTTAGAGGGTGTGTATAGATTATTGCAAGCTCAACGAGGTAACAAGGAAGGATCGCTTTCCACTTCCTTTCTTAGATTAAATGCTCGATAGATTGGCTGGTCGTGCTTTCTACTACTTTCTTGATGGGTACTTGGGCTACAACCAAATTCTCATTGCCCCGGAAGATCAAGAGAAAACAACATTTACATGTCCCTATGGTACTTTTGCTTTCAAGCAGATGCCATTTGATTTGGGCAATGCACCAGTGACTTTTCAATGGTGTATGATGGATATTTTCACCGACATATTATGGGACTACCTTCAAGTTTTCACGGATGACTTCTCGGTGGTTAAGGAATCTTTTGATGATTGACTTGCAAATTTGGACAAAGTGTTGGCTAGATGTGAAGAAACTAACTTGGTACTCAATTGGGAGAAATGTCATTTCATGGTTCAACAAGGTATTGTCCTAGGCCATAAAATCTCAAGGAATGTCATTGAGGTTGACAAGGCAAAAATTGAGGTGATTTCTAAGCTTTCACGCCCAACTTCGGTGAAGGGTGTGCGGAGTTTCCTAGGCCATGCGCGTTTTTGCCGGTGCTTTATCAAAGATTTCTCTAAATGGTGAACCTGTTGTGCATGCTCCTTGAGAAGGATGCTAAGTTCAATTTCAATGATGATTGCATGAGAGCTTTTGAATTGTTGAAGCTTAAGTTGACAACTACTCCCATCATCATCGCTCCAAATTGGAGTGTGCCTTTTGAACTCATATGTGATGCAAGTAACGTAGCAGTTGAGGTTGTTTTGGGAAAATGTATTAACGGGATTTTCCATCTAGTCTACTATGCTAGTAAGACCATGAATAGTGCCCAAGTCAACTATACCGTTACGGAAAAATAGCTTCTTGCTATTATGTTTGCAATTGAGAACTTCCACCCATACTTGATGGGTGCCAAAGTTATTGTCCACACGGACCATGCGGCGCTTTATT
This sequence comes from Nicotiana obtusifolia, assembly GCA_002018475.1. NCBI lineage: Eukaryota > Viridiplantae > Streptophyta > Magnoliopsida > Solanales > Solanaceae > Nicotiana > Nicotiana obtusifolia. Next base: position 7,347 of record MCJB01002570.1, on the reverse strand, counting down.
ATCTTATGAGAAAAAAGGACTCCAAAGATCGATTGATGAGATGGGTACTCTTGTTTTAAGAATTTGATAGTTGACATCCAAGATAAGAAAGGTAGTGAAAATCAAGTGGCGGACCACTTGTCTCGTTTGGAGGAGGAGGAGAAGCCGCATGGTGGCCTTGAAATCAGTGACTCCTTTCCGGATGAGCAACTTTTAGAAATTTCAATTAAAGAGGTGCCATGGTTCGCGGATTTGGCAAATTTTCTTGTGTGGGGGAATTATTCCAGATGAATTCTCTTCAAGAAAAAGGAAGAAGCTCAAAAGAGATTGTCAAGATTATTATTGGGATGAACCATACATTTTCCGAATTTGTACGGATGGGGTTATTAGGAGGTGTGTACCGAAAGAAGAGCAAGGTGATATTCTTAGGGCTTGTCATTCTTCGCCATATGGTGGTCATCATGGTGGAGCAAGAACGGCGGCTAAAGTGCTTAGGTGTGGCTTCTATTGGCCTAATCTTTACAAAGGTGCTAGCGAATTGGTGAAAGATGTGATGAATGTCAACGGGCCGGTGGAATCTCAAAGAAATATAAAATGCCTCTCATAACCATCTTGGAGATTGATATTTCGATGTTTGGGGCATTGACTTCATGGGCCCTTTTGTGAGCTCTTGTGGAAACACTTACATCTTGGTTGCGGTGGATTATGTGTTCAAATAGGTTGAGGCCGTCGTTTTACCCAATAATGAGGCGAGAAGTGTAGCGGCTTTCTTGAAGAAGAATATTTTCACAAGGATTTGGTACTCCACGTGCAATCATAAGTGATGGGGGTTCACTTTTTTGCAACAAAGCTTTTGTCATTTTACTTAGCAAGTATGGTGTTAGTCACAAGGTCACGAATCCCTATCACCCACAAGCTAGTGGGAAAGTGGAAGTCTACAACTGGGAGATAAAGAATATCTTGTCTAAAACGGTGAATGCTAATCAGACGGATTGGTCCAAGAAGCTTGATATCGGACAGCTAACAAAACACCTATTGGAATGTCTCCGTACTGGTTGGTGTTCGAGAAAGCTTGTCATCTTCCTGTGGAACTAGAGCACAAGGAAATATGGACTCTAAAGAAGTTGAATCTTGATCGGGATGTAGCCGCTAACTTGAGGGTTGCACATTTGAATGAATTGGATGAGTTCCGGTACCATGCATATGCGAGTTCGTCCTTGTACAAAGAAAAGATGAAATATTTTCATGATAAATACATTTGGAACAAAGAATTCAAGGTGGCGATCTTGTATTGTTATTTAACTCAAGGTTGAGAATGTTTCTCGGGAAGCTAAAATCCAAGTGGAGTGGTCCATTTGAAATTGTTGGTGTGATACCTTTTGATGCATTAGACTTGAAGAACAAAAATAATAAAAGTATTCCGAGTCAATGGTCACCGGGTGAAGCACTATTTGGGCAAGGTTGGAGATACCCACGTGGTGGCGGTCATTTACTTCACTTGAGGGTATTTTGTGTCGTGCTGCGACGTTAAATCAGGTGCTTCTTGGGAGGCAACCGATGGTCTTTTCCTTTTTTCCTTTGTAGTTAGGTGTTATCTGTGTTCCAACTTGATTTGAAGTGTGATAGAGGGTTGAGCGTGACTTGCAAGAAGGGTGAACTAAAACATGGCTAAGTGTTCAAAAATCTGCGGACCGCACTTTATTTTTGCGGACCGCACAATTATGTGTGCCCCAGCAGGAGGACAATCGTGGCTGTACATTTCTCATGTGGACCGCACAATGGGAACCTTGCCAAACTGTAAAAATGTTAACTCTCTGAAGTTTGAGCCTGTCAGTGCAGGGCTAATCTACGATCGCAAGTTGAAATCTGCGGCCGCACCCAAAAATGTGCGGACCGCATATTAGGATCAGAGATGGCTGACCCAGGTGATAGAGTGCGGACCGCACATGGAAATCTGTGGCCGCACTCGACCTTTTCCCTCTTAGGATTCTTAGTATAAATAGTAAACTTGAGTTCATTTTACATTTTTTCCTTTCCTCAAAATCACTGTTACTCTGCAAGTTTCTGGAGAAATTTTTACTGTCCCCACACACAACGACCTATGCTTATACACCCAGTGTAGTCACTCTATCTGGTATGCTTCATTTCATGTTAAATTTTTGTGTTAGTTTAATTTGTAAAATTTTAGTTTCTTTTTAGGCTATCTGTTATTAGAGTTCATCCATGTGTCCATGTGGGGTAGATCTGAACTAGATAGTTGATAATACAAGCTATAATGGGTTGGGTTAATGAGATTTCATATTTATACCATGTTGCCATGTCGATTTGTACAAGTACTTGCAAAATCTAAGTAGAAAAAGAATGCCTATGTGTTATTTTTGAAATTTGCGGCCGCACTTGAATTTGTGCGGTTCGCAGATTTGATATGTCGATTTGAATTTGTGCCCTCTAAGGCCGGTGCCCATGCCTACAACTCCATTATCTGCTCTACGAGTCTACCAGACATTGGCAACTCTCAACAAGTGGATACAGACAGCTACTTCGAAGCTGTCTGACATATCTAGTACTGTTGTGGGGAGTCATCTACACAGGCCTCCTCTGATCTTGATGAGATGTTGAAGAAGATTCTGGAAACCTAGAAGACGATCATGGACACTCTGGTACAACACAGGTCGGTTACTGAGGAGTTGGCCAAAGAAGTAAAGAAGATGAGGAAGTCTCAGGCAAGCAAGAGATCGGTTGACAAGCCTAGGAAGGAGGTGACCAGACTTGCGACAGCTGGGGATCTACCTTTTGATATGTTACTTGATCCAAACCAGTCCATCCTAGATCCATCTACACCGGTTGCACTAGCTGGCCAGTCTGATGAGCCATGCCTTGCTGCCGACACTGCTGAGGCAGTGCATGCGATGTTTGCCACTCCCGCCACGCCCAAATATGATAGTGATGAGATATAGTTGGTTGACTCGATGGGCTATGATATTGCTGGGGACACTGATATGTCCAAGGATGGTTAGGGAGTTTCTTCACCCTCTCTTTTTTCAATCTTATTTTGTTAAGCATTGAGGACAATGCTTATTTTTATTTGGGGGGAGGGGGAAGGTGGAGTTTATTTGATTTGACATTGACACATTTTGGATACATTTGGACTGTAATAATTGAATGATTATGTTCCTTTTCTTATTTGTAGTTTATCTATCTTTAGTAGTTAATGTTCATTAGCTTCTTTATTTTTTTTCACTTTAGTTCTTGTTTTGTTAGTAGCTTCTTTTTTATGTTTCTTAAATAATAAGCCTTTGGTTTTCTTAATGCCACAGTGCTTTCCAAAGGAAGTCTTTGTGTGAACCGGGTCACTTGTCCCGACGATTGATGACGTGACAACCTTCTTAAGGGAATGAATTCATTTTTGTGTTTAGGTAATAATAATAATAGTAGTTGTAATGAATAAAAGGCCAAATCAAGTCATTCCCGAAAAAGAGTTATTCATGCTTCATTTGGTACCAACACACTTAGCTACGTGTTTATGATTTTGAAACAAGGTTTTTGAAAGAAAATAGCTCTAGTTAGTGACTTTGAGACTCTTGAGTTGACTTTGGTAATCACCGAGTGGTTTATTGGACCATAGTGATCTTTAACTTGATTGTGGTTGTTGTAGGCTCTCGACTCTATCCTCTTTTACGGTCTAGTTGTATGAGGGGTGAGGTGATTTGTTTCTACTCCAAGTATCAGTGCAATTAGTCTAGAACTTGCCCCAAATGTGCTTCAAGGCGAAATCCTAAGTTTTGCTTGGTTTGGGAAATAATTGTAGGCTTTCCTTGGCGCATTTGAGCTTTCTATTGCCAACCAATGCCGTTATCCCTAGTCAACCCCCTTTGAACCTCTAACCTTTCTCATTTGATAACCATATTATAAGCCTTTACCCCTTTTGTCGTGATCCTCTCTTGGCACCCGGAACTTCCTTAACACTCTTGTGAAATAAGTGGCTTAAGGCATAAGTTTGGGGGGAGAGTTGAGGCAAGAAAAGAGAAAAAACAAAAAGAAATGGCAAGAAAGAGAATAAAAGGAAGAGTTTATGGATTCAAAAAGAGGTAATGATCCCTAACATTAGCATTAATAGAGAAAAAGAATGAAATGAACAAGAGCGAGTGATGTCAAGTCTCTCTAGCCCCCAAGAAAAAGAGAATGCCTTAAGAATTGGTAATTGTGAGCCAAGAAATGAAAATGTGGAGTGCTTAAGGAAATGTGTAACCATTTACCCATATGGTATCCTACCCCAATAAAAAAGCGTTTATTATAACCTGAAAGAAGTCCTACTTGATTTCAAACCGAGTGAGCTTACATTAGCGGTGATCTACTTGAAGCGCAAGCATATGGTACTTAAAGCCATACTTGTGACATTCTTTCTGAGAGAAGAGTGAACCTTTCATTGATCTAAAGATTGAGTGCTAACTTTTGAAGTGAGCTTGGAAAATGGAAGGTAGAGGAGGAAGGGTTTGGAGTCCACCATGATCTACATGATAGAACAAGAATCCTCGATGAGTAAAGTAAATTCTTGAAGCTCAATGTCACATTAGAACTATATGTGCATGATACTTTACTTGTCACCTTATTGATAATGCATGAGTATTATGGGTAATTATTGGTCCCAATTGAGTATGGATGGCTTACCATTAACTCGCTGAAATGACCTTTCACTCTGAGGAGGTAGGAACTAATCTATTTGTTTGAGGACAAGCAAAGACTTAAGTTTGGGGGAGTTGATAAGTGTAAATTTTGACCACTTATTAGTACCTTATTGCTTTAGTTATAGTCTGAAAGAGTTACTTTATATTCCCAAAACTAATTAAAGTGTGCAAATTGTAGGAATGTTGGAGATTTAAACTCTAATGAATAAATCCAACTCTTAAAAGAGTGTTTCGGGTCATAAAGCAAGAAGGGGTGCAGCAGACAAGAAGTGCGGTCCGCAGAAGTATTTCTGCGGCTGCAGAAGAAAGTGCGGACCGCAGAACTCTCCTTGCGGCCGCAGATCTGATGTAGAAGCCCAGAAGTGATTAAAGAATAAGTGTCAACCGCACATAATTTGTGTGGCCGCAAAACATGGTCGTACTTACAAGAATTCAAAAAGTTCAGAGAGTGTGCAAGATGGCCAAGACTGAAGCCTTGCCAGAAAGGCGGAACACACTTGAATTGTGCGGTCGCAAAAGCTGAAGTGCAGCCGCAAATCAAATTGTGCGGCTGTAGAATCCATCTACCTGCAGACTCAAGTAATGTGCGGACTGCACATGGAATAGTGCAGTCGCAAAACCTCCCGAAGGATATTTTTATTAGCGAATTTTGGGCCACTATAAATAGACGGGAATCACTTTTCTTGGGCAAGTTTTGAAGTTCTCTTAGTTGTAGTCGTTTTAGTTTACCATTTTAGAAAATTTGTGATCATTTACGAATAAAAACATCATAGTTTATTATTTTAATTTTATATTATGACTTTAATTAGTGTTTCTTCTTTGTTTTCTTCATTTTCTACTATGAGTAGCTAGATACTTACTAGGGTTGTGACTCAACCCTAGTGTATAAACCTTATGGGTATTTAATGTAATACTTGTTTATGATTTAGTATTTTGTTATTTAGCCTTGTTCATGCTTTAATTTTAGAATTAATGGTTGCAAACATTGATTCATGCCTTTTTGACTTGGTTTTTACTTGAGAAAGAGGGACCTAGTCTAGGAAAGCTTGGCTAACAAGAAATTGGGCTAGTTAAGGATTTGACTAGCCTAGTTAAAGGGTTTGGACTAGAGATAGGAAAAACCTGACTTGAGCTTATATCAACTATTTAGCTCGACACCCATTTGGTTGAGTAAGCCAATTGCGCAAAATCACTATATGACCGAGCGGTATTGAGTGGGTAACTTAGAGTTGAGAGTTATAATAATACACTCCAATCAATAAAATAAGTGTTAACATCATTAACCTATTAGCTAAACACCTAGGCGAAGGTTACATTCCTAGGCTTTTTCCCTGTTTGAAAACAACCAAAAACAATTAGTCGATTTCTAGTTTATCTCTCTAGCTAATCATTAATAGTGTAGTTCACAGAAGTAATTTGAAACACAATGTTTGGAAGTGTATTTAAGTTGTTTCTCAACATCTTTGGAAGTGTATTTAAGTTGTTTCTTCTACACGCATCAAGTGTACATTCTAACACACATTTTTGGCTCTCTGAGGAAATCAACTCCGACTCTTAGTTGAGTACTATTCTTCCAACAACCCCTTCCGTTTACTGTGGAGTGTGAATTGGGAGTGGATCAAGGATTAAAAGTAGACAAAGTCTAAAAATAAATTAAATTCTTTTTAAAATTATTTTGAAGTAGTAAAATTGTATAGAAGTAGTAAGTAAACATGAAACTAATTTCTATGTATAAAGACTTGAGCGGTTTCCGTACTCCATTATAGATTAGATTCAGTACACCATGTAATAACACACTGATAATCCTTGTAAATTATTTGTTACGAATTAGTCATTTAAGAAAATTACAAATTAGGCTAGTAAATTTAGGATTGTATATTATGATATCCAGAAAACGTTTCTAATGCAGACACCATACTTTGACAGGAACATTGAAACTTAATATCTCAAAAGTAGACCGCAGACATCACTGAAATTGTGTAATTTTATCAAAAAAATTAAGCTCTAACCCGCACCCGTCCGGCACCTGTATAAAGTTTAAATTTTTTTATTTTAACCCGCCCTACCACAGTATCATCCCTAACCAGATAATTCTGTCCACCAAAGCTTTGACAAATGGAAAGAAATAACCTACTAATATTTTTATCTCCACTACGGTTTCAACTGACAAGCTATTTTATGGTACAGATAAACTCTCTAGTCAAATTTGTCCAGTGCATTCTGCAACAATCTGAACTAAGTCCATCTTGCCATTGTTTTGCCAGAGAATTTCTTAGGCTTCTTTCCTAATGACAGATTACTCATCCTGTCTAAGAGTAGTTAGTGCATATAAGCTAAGGGTGTGGCCCACCACGGGCCTGGGCCAAACGAGCCTGGCGGGCCTGGGCCTGGCGAGCTCGTGGGTAGGGACCGGCCCGCTACGGGCTAGGCCCGTTACGGGCCGGACCCGCGGGCCTAACGATTTTTTTTTTTTTTTTTTAAAAAAAAAACAACGAAAATTTCTGTTAATAAGCCTTTTATATAATATATATGTTGTATATATTGTATATATATATATATATATATAAGTGTTGTATATATATATATAGTTTATAGTTTATATATATAGTTTATAGATATATAGATATTGCTTTATATAAGTGTTGTATATAATGTATATATATATAAGTGTTGTATATATATA
>MCJB01002569.1:0-18822 GCA_002018475.1 Nicotiana obtusifolia | reverse complement strand
TCCTTGTTTTTCTGTACAAACTCCCAAACCTCAGATCTTTCCTTACGTTGAACCGGGGCTCTAGTGGGAGGTACGGGGGGAGGCAAGTCGGACTGGACTTCAGGTGGACTAGCCTCAAATTCACGTTGTTCTTCTAAATTAACCCCAGTTTCATAATTAAATTCTGCTTCTACGTTTTGTGAATCAAGTGGGTTAAAGGAGCTAAAATCATGATAATATTGATGTTCTCTACGTGTTGATTAGAAGTAGAACTACCCATAATTCCTTTACCCTTATTTCCCGAACGACCACGTGCCCTCCCTACACTACCAGTTCCAATTGAACCTCTTTGAGACATAACTATAATTTATAGCAATAAGCAAATAAAATAACAACCAATAAAATAAATATTTCACAAAAGAATAATTAAAGAGTAGAGATAGGAACGACCAACCAATATAGCCGTATAATTGAAATGAAGTTGAAACTTGAAGCTTCAATTGATAGCAATTTAGCAACTCCAAGTAACACTTGATAAATAATAGCCAAAATTGTAGAAGTTAAACTTTACACAAGTAGCCAATGTAACAAAATAACAATATTGTAGATGATTTTGAGAGAATTAGAGAGAGTTTGATGATTTTTGTGAATAATATGATGAAATAATAGGGTATTTATAAGAAAAAATAGTTAGGGGGGTTATGGAGGGGTTATGGGGTGCAAAGAGCCGTTTTTGGCCGTTGCCCAACGGCTATTTCATCAATATAGCCGTTGGCAACGGCTATAATTTAAAGAGGAAGAGGCTGGCAGAATTTCCTGTCCGGTCCGGTCCGGTTCCGGTCCGGGCCCCAAACAGTACCGGTTCGTCCGGTTTTAAATCCCTGAGCCGTTTCGTGACCGGACCCCAACCCCCCCTCGTGTATTTGGTCCGGTTAGAACCGGACCATTAGCCAGTCTTATACGACACATACAATATTTAAAGAGAAAAAAATATTTCTCTCATTTTAATTGTGTAAGGCAGATGTTGCTATAATTTTTGTTAGTAATAATTAATTGAAGGTTGTGGAAAAGCTACTATAGGTGTGCCTAGGAGAGCAATACTTATCGTAGATAATGCAATATTCTCCTATAATTCCAGGATGAACTTGTTGAGTTTTAAAGATATGCATCGAAATGGATATCATATTGAGACAATAGATGAGAATAATCTTGAATATCTCATCGTTACCAAAAATGTCTCTGGCCAGAAGAGGATTATTGAGAAGTTCCCATCTTTATCTTATGGCCTGTATTGGACAAGAATTAGTGCAATTGAGGCATATTCTATCGTAAACCAAAAGGTTACTGATTCCAATACTTTTGCACTTTAGCATGATCGATTGGAACATCCTGGATCAATTATGATGAAACGGATTGTAGAAAACTCAAATGAGCATCCATTAAAGAATTTAAAGATTCTTTTAAATAATGAATTTTCTTGTACTTCTTGTTATCAAGGCAAGTTAATTATTAGACCATCACCAATAAAGGTTGGGATTGAGTCCCTTACGTTTTTTGAACGTATAAAAGGAAATATTCGTGGACTTATTCACCGACCTAGTGGGTCGTTTAGATACATTATGGTCTTAATAGATGCATTTTCTAGATGGTCTCATGTGTGCCTATTGTCATCTCGCAACCTAACGTTTGCAAAATTAATGACACAAATAATCCGATTACGAGCAAATATCCGATAATCCAATTAAGTCTATTAGACTCGATAATGCTGCTGAGTTTTCATCCCAAGCATTTAATGATTATTGCTTATCAATTGGGATAAAAGTGGAACATCCTGTAGCTCATGTTCACGCTCAAAATGGTTTTGCAGAGTCTTTGATTAAACGTCTACAATTGATAGCAAGACCGTTACTTATGAAAAGAGGTTACCCACTTCTGTTTGGGGTCATGTCATTTTGCATGCAACAACGCTAGTTCGTCTCAGACCGATAAATTATCATAAATACTCCCCGTCGCAATTAATTTTGGGTCATGAACCTAATATATCCTATTTAAGAATAATTTTATTATTATGGCATGAATGATCATTGATCACGTACCTATTATGATTATACCAAAATATTATGGCAATGTAATTATTACAGGAAAAAAGTAATGGAAGCAATATATCTTGCATATAATGATTTTGACCATGACCATAATGGTATAACTTTTTCTATGAAAGATATATTTACCATATAAATGTTGATGACTATGTGATAGTACAACATTAATTGAGAACTCTGGAATAGCCAATTATTACTATTTTGGAGAAATGAAATTGATTATCAATAAGGTATTATGTCGTCGTAAGTCTCAAAAAAATTTATTGAGTTTTTAAAGTATCGCGAAAGCGGTTGGTTATATTGAGACTATAAATAAAGGAAAGATTTAATATCTTTTATTACTACAACTTGTAGCCGGGTAATATGTATGGGAAAGTTACCCGCTTTATTCTCTAGTTTGTACTACACAAATAAAAGAATGCTACAATAAAGTAGAAGCTTATTGATATAAAACCCATATCATAATAAACTTGGAGTTTATTGATAATTGCACACGTCATAGTATAAACATGAAGTTTACCAATATTGAAAATTTATCTAATTGGCATAATTGGTTTAGCTATGTTAATTTAAATATGATGTGTGAAAATAAAAGAGAATTCACATGGGTAAATATTAAAGAACTAGAAAGTTCTTTACGAATTCTCTTATATTTATTAATAAGTAGACCAACTAAAATTAGGATTGAATCCCATGAATGCTGGAAATATCAATGATGAATATGGGCTCATTCACCCGTCATGTATTCCACATAAGATGCATCTATGAGATGGTTACATGGGCGATTATTATAACCCGTAACCTGGTGTTTGCGAGGTAACTTGCTCAATTATATAATTTAGAGCATAATTTTTAGATTTTCTATTCAAGATAGTTCATCTTGATAAGTTGGTTTACATCACAGTTGGTTTAGCAAAATAATTTATTGAGTGCCTCCACTTAATAGTTAAACTATTGCTTATGAGAATAAAGTTATCTATATCAGTTTAATATACATTATATATGAAAGTATATTACGTTCTCCCCTTACAAGTGGTCATGATCAGGAACCAAAAAATATTTCCATCTTATTATTATTAATATGCGATGTATATTCTCATTAATACCATAAGCATAAAGGTGGGTTTCCAAACTTGAGGAAGCAAGTTAGTTTTTCTAACATGAGGGGGAGACAAAATAAACAGTCGAGAAAAAGTTACGTGGAATGAATTATCATTTGTACATCTAAATCCTCGATTAAGATAGTATGAACTTGAAGTTCATAAAAAGATAATTCATTTGCAATATATTGCAAAGCATGCCAGACGCATTTGCTGACCCAAACAAAGTAACTATATTCTCACTACAAACGCTCATATTAGAATAAGTCCTAGAAGGATAAAGTCTATGGTACATTTAAAGTGTATGGGAAAATCAGTTTGAAATAAAATTCTTGATAAAGAAGATGAGAAAATGATCAAAATGATCATAATAAGGAGACAAGTTTCTAGAAGATAACATGACATAACATTTCATAAAATCTCAGGAGAGATCCAGGTACTTGAATATATGAATGAAGAGATTTCTATGTTATGTCTTTATGAAAAATAGGGAGGTTGAAACCGATGTAAAATGTTCGTCGACTACATCTATGATATATAGATATATGAAGAGATTTCTATGTTATATATATATACACACACACACACACACACACACACACTACGCATTAATTGCAAAGCAGCTAAATCTGTTTTACAGAAAGATGTACAAAACCTAGCCTCAAAACATATTTTTGCTAGATGGCAAGCTATTTTATCAATTATTGATTTTGATATAGAATATATCAAAGGAAGCTCAAATTCCATACCAAACTTCCTTACCAGAGAATTCCTGCAGGACAGATAATGGTTAGGAAAAAGAGAGCTGATCCTCCCATACCAACGGTTCCGACTCCATCGGAGGATTCAACATTGGCTGTTTCAAAACAGCTAACAATCAATACCCAACAGGGAGTTGTCACAAGACAAACAGTTGCCTTCAAGCAACCATTAAATGAGGTTGGACCAAGCCAGCCGAAATATAGAACTCCAGTAGATTATGCCATGAAGGGAGTTCCTCAAAGATATCTGGTGGATTCACCAAAACCAATTTCGTTTGCTCAACCAAAAAGATGGGCAGACATAGTTGAAGAAGATGAACTTCAACAAGCCCAAATGCTACAGACTGCCCCATGGACAACAGAAGAACTCTTGCGATGGTATCAACTCATGGGATTCAAAAATGATTTACCCATGACCAATCCTGAACAAGGACAACAATAATTAAACCAATTAATGGATGTGGTGGCTAGAAGCCTCATATCTCCCTCAAAACCCATGTGGTTGCCCAAAGCACCACAACCAAAGTAGTGGCAGCAAAAGGCCCCGTCACACAATGCACGATACCTTCGGTATCCAAACAGGCACTTTCTTCGCCAGTTCCACAGCCAATTCCTTTGAAAGGTCCTTATTATGAGGAACCAAACTATTTTAAGAATGAGATGTCTTACCCGCTCATTCGAACAGAGCCAAATCTTTGGTACTCTAACCTAACAGAAGTAGCCAAAAAGATGCTTAACCCTTCTGCCAATTATCTTCAGAAAACTCCTGCCTACACCCAGAAGTTTTATGAATTTATCCTTACAGATACCAAATCTTATCTATTCAAACCATTTTTAGACAAAACCCAAAAATCTATCACCCATACAACGGTGTGGATTAATAAAATAATCTTACCAAAAGAATGGAGCATACACCCTATTAAATCTAGAAAGGTTTCTTTGGGTTTTTCGAAAAACTTAGTTGGCACGAGTCATTCTTGAATGCAGATGAGTTCAGCACCAGGGTCAAACAAAGCAATTGTATCAAGGACAAAAGACTTATTGATTATCAGAGTTATTCTGATGCGATATTTTTGGATGTTAATTCTAGAAAGATAACCTATAAACGGGCCTATGTCTTCTAGAGTGAGAGAGATACATAGAGAGAGAGGTATATCTTCGAATCCCCTCTCTTTACCAATGGAGGGATCTATTTATAGAAAAATAGACGGACTGCTAAAATGCAAAAGTATAGTGAAAGTAAATACTAACTTTGTTACAGTAACTTTCGAAAATTTTATGTTGTCGTGATCTCAGCAATTTATCCTGTTTTATGATACAGTGATATCATAATCAGGGTCCAACATCAATTTTTCAAATACTATGAATACCGAGACACCTGGATGGATGCATTCACATTCTAAAATCCCCTTGGAAAACATTCATTTTTATCCTTTGGGGAAAACAGCTAACATATGAGTTCTCTCAATGGTTTTTACATCAATGGTGGTCAATCTGTGGTCGCACAATAAATATTTTTCCTTCTCCGATAAAAGAAGGAATATGATTACTTTTGTACCAAATTTTATCATGACCAGCATATCCTACTGCTTCTTCAATTTTTCCACAGATTCCATATCCCATGGATCTATACGCAAATATTCGTGCTTTGGGTTAACCACTGGGGTTTTGAGGGGAGATATGAGGCTTCTTGCCACCACATCCATTAATTGGTTCAATTGCTGTTGTCCTTGTTCAGGATTTGTCATGGGTAATGCATTTTTAAATCCCATGAGTTGATACCATCGCAAGAGTTCTTCTGTTGTCCATGGAGCAGTCTGTAGCATTTGGGCTTGTTAAGTTCATCTTCTTCAATTATGTTTGCACATCTTTTTGGTTGAGCAAACGAAATTGGTTTTGGTGAATCCACCAAATATGTTTGAGGAACTCCCTTCATGGCATAATTTGCTGGAGTTCTATATTTCGGCTGGCTTGGTCCAATATCATTTAATGGTTTCTTGGAGGCAACTGTTTGTCTTGTGACAACTCCCTGTTGGGTATTGATTGTTAGTTGTTTTGAAACAGCCAATGTTGAATCTCCCGATGGAGTCGGAAGCGTTGGTATGGAAGGATCAACAATCTTTTTCCTAACCATTATCTGCCCTACGGGTATTCTCTGGTAAGGAAGTCTGGTATGAAATTTGAGCTTCCTTTGATATATTCTATATCAAAATAAAAAATTAATAAAATAACTTGCCATCTAGCAAAAATATATTTTGAGGCAAGGTTTTGTACATCTTTCTGTAAAACAGATTTAGCTGCTTTGCAATCAATGCATGGTAAAAAATTTTTATTTAATAAATCAGCTTGGAATTTGGAGATACACAAGACAATCGCCAAAATTTTCTTTTTGATAGTAGGATAATTTTGTTGAGTATTGTTCTAATGTTTGGAGGTAAAATCAATGATATGTTCTTTATCATTTTTCTTTTGTTTTAAAATTCTTCAATAACCTAAATCTAAAACATCTGTTTCTACTATTTTGTAGGCAGAAGGATCATGAAGGGTCAAGAAAGGAAGGTGTTTGACTTTTGATTTGATTTCCTTGACTACGTTGGTCTGGTTGTTAGTCCAATGTGGTGGAGGTTTTTTCAGCCGATCGTGGAGCGGTTTTAGCAGAATACTAAGACTTGGAATGAAGTCGCAGACATAGTTGACACAACCAAGGAATCTTTGGGCTTTGTCTTGTCTAGAATTTGATCCGAGAATTTATCAGCAAATTTAACAGATCTTTGTATAGGGATTACAGTTCCTTGTTGGATATTGTAACCAAGAAATGGAATGTTTATCTGGAATAAACTATATTTAATTTTAGATAGAAGCAGGCCATTTTCTCTAATAGTATTAAAAAAAATATTTAAATGTTTAAAATGTTGGTCAATGCTTGTGGAGAGTACAAGAATATTGTCAATGTAAGTAAGAATAATTCGTGAAAGAGGATTGAAGACATTGTTCATGATTTTTTGGAATTCAGAAGGAGCATTTTTCAATCCGAAAGGCATAACATTCCATTTATACTGTCCGAATGGGACAGTGAAAGCGGTCTTGTATCGATCTTTAGGGTCGATTTGGATTTGCCAGAATCCTGATTTTAAATCGAATTTGGAAAATATGGTAGCGGCATGGACATGCTGAAGTAATTCATTCTTATTCGGAATAGGATATATAATCCACCTAAGAGCAGTAGTAAGGGGTTTGTAATTGATAACCAAACGAGGTACACCTCGCTCAATTTCGGAGCTTTTGTTAACATAGAATGCTGCACAACTCCAGGGAGATTTTGAAGGAGAAATAATATTTTTGCCTATGTGATCATTAATCTTTTTCTGGCAATGATTGATGAGCTCGTGATTCATTTGAATAGGGCAGTCCTTCTGTGGATTTTTTCATTGTAGTCAAAGAAGGATTGACAATTAAATATTCTCCAATAGTTTGTAGATATTTATTCGTGTAATTATGTTGTTCATAAATATGTTTCATATCTTTGCCAGTAATTGGTTCGTTATCAGCTCTTTCCTTAAAAGGAATAGCTGTAACAGAAGTATTGGCAAAAGTTGTAGAAAATCCTTGTGGCGGAGGAAGTTCGGAAATAACTTCTTCACTGGTATTAGTTTCTAGACTTTTGAAACGTTAATAGATTTTGAAAAAGGGAAATTTATTTCCGTATAATCAGCATAGATTTCGAACCATTCAAAGAAATTGATCTGTCTTTTAACAGCATTTAAGGAATCATAAAATTTTGATTGAATTTCTTTTCATTTCTCTCCTTTGTATATTTCCAAAAACCAAGTTCTTTTGAAACTATTATCGGGAGAATAAAATTCTTTTTGGAGAGTCTTTTTATCAATTTCAAAATCCACTTCTAAGACTCCAATTCCTTTTTAATAGTAGGATAATTTTATTGAGCATTGTTCCAATATTTGGAGGTAAAAGCAATGATATGTTCTTTATCATTTCTCTTTTGTTTTAAAATCCCTCCATATCCTAAATCTGAAGCATCTGTTTCTACTATCTTGTAGGCAGAAGGATCAGGAAGGGTCAAGAAAGAAATGCGTTTGATTTTCGATTTGATTTCCTTAACTACGTTGTGTTATACAAATGAATGACGATAGAGGGGGGGTGAATATCGTTTTTACAAACTTTGTCTAATTTTCGCAATCAAGATATATAATTAAAGTATGTGTGCGAAAATAAGATAGCAAGAATGTAATTGCGGAAATATAAATAGAGAGCGTACACCCAGATGTATAGTGGTTCACTACAACGTGTAGCTAGTCCACTCCTCAAGATTGCACTTGAGTATTTCACTATCACTTGTTAAGCTTACGGGTGCTCAACAAACCGTTACAACACAAAACTTGATCACACAAGCTTTGCAACACAACCAAGGAAGACACTCTTCCTAACAACAAGGGACAACTTCCCTTAAGTGTATGACAACACTGTTTTTCACTAGAATTACAACTCTCTCAAGAGTAGATGAAGTGAATGAAATTATAGCTCAAGAACACAACAAATGCTTTCAAGAAATAGCTCAAAATTTAGCTCAAAGAAGTAAGAATACTTGAAGCAATTTATCTCTTAATTTTGGATAATGTGTTGTGTTAAAATGAGGTTTATGAGGCTGTATTTATAGCCCCAAAACCTCATATATCCGTTGGGGGTCTTGCCAAACAAATCCCATGTCCAAACAAGACTTTAGGGCATTCAAAAATTCTGCCCGTTTGCCAAGACATCGATGTTTACATCGATGTCTAAAACTAGCCGTTTTCAGTCCAACGGATAGGCAGACATCGATGTCTGCATTAAGGCAGACATCGATGTCCGCCAGTTGCTGGAAATTTCCAGCTCCGTAAATTTGTTTAACCAAATTGTTATTTTGAAAAAACAATTGTTTTTGAAAAATGTTTTAATGAGTGTTTGAAATCGTTTTAAAACTTTGAACCAAGTTATTAAAAACGATAAATAAATCAAACACATTAAAACTCAAAATAACATTAAGACTAAATGACATCTTCATTTGTCTTCAATCTTTTTGCTTCATCGACTTGTTTCATGCATCGACTCCTAGTATCTTGAAAGCTCGACTTGTACTTTAACAAAGTCCATAGCAATCTTAGTAGTTCGTCCATGATGGTTTGTCGATTATCAAAACCTATAACAAGACACAAAGTCATTAGTTAAGGTTACATAGATAAGAATGCATTGTCCAACACGTTGGTATGGTTGTAAGTCCAAGGTGGTGGAGGTTTTTTTAGCCGATCGTGGAGCGGTTTTAGCATAATACTAAGACCTGGAAGGAAGTCGCAGACATAGTTGACACAACCAAGGAATCTCTGGAGCTGTGTCTTGTCTAGAATTTGATCCGGGAATTTATCAGCAAATTCAACAAATCTTTGTATAGGGATCATAGTTCCTTGTTGGATATTATGACCAAGAAATCGAATGTTTATCTGAAAGAAACTATATTTAGTCTTGATAGTAGGATAATTTTGTTGAGTATTGTTCCAATGTTTGGAGGTAAAAGCAATGATATGTTCTTTATCATTTTTCTTTTGTTTTAAAATTCTTCAGTAACCTAAATCTGAAACATCTGTTTCTACTATTTTGTAGGCAGAAGGATTATGAAGGGTCAAGAAAGGAAGGTGTTTGACTTTTGATTTGATTTCCTTGACTACGTTGGTATGGTTGTTAGTCCAATGTGGTGGAGGTTTTTTCAACCGATCGTGGAGCGGTTTTAGCAGAATACTAAGACCTGGAATGAAGTCGCAGACATAGTTGACACAACCAAGGAATCTTTGGGCTTTGTCTTGTCTAGAATTTGATTCGAGAATTTATCAGCAAATTTAACAGATCTTTGTATAGGGATTACAGTTCCTTGTTGGATATTGTAACCAAGAAATGGAATATTTATCTGGAATAAATTATATTTAGTTTTGGATAAAACCAGGCCATTTTCTCTAATAGTATTAAAAAAAATATTTAAATGTTTAAAATGTTGGTCAATGCTTGTGGAGAATACAAGAATATCGTCAATATAATAATAATAAATCGTGAAAGATGATTGAAGACATCGTTCATGATTTTTTGGAATTCAGAAGGAGCATTTTTCAATCCGAAAGGCATAACATTCCGTTCATACTGTCCGAATGGGACAGTGAAAGCGATCTGGTATGGAATTTGAGCTTCCTTTGGTATATTCTATATCAAAATCAAAAATTGATAAAATAGCTTGTCATCTAGCAAAAATATGTTTTGAGGCAAGGTTTTGTACATCTTTTTGTAAAACTGACTTAGTTGCTTTGCAATCAATGCGTAGTAAAAAATTTTGATTTAACAAATCAGCTTGAAATTTAGAGATACACAAGACAATCGCCAAAATTTTCTTTTTGATAATAGGATAATTTTGTTGAGCATTGTTGCAATGTTTGGAGGTAAAAGCAATGATATGTTCTTTATCATTTTTCCTTTTTTTTAAAATTCTTCCATATCCTAAATCCGAAGCATCTGTATCTACTATTTTGTAGGCAGAAGGATCAGGAACCAAACATATCTGGTGGATTCACCAAAACCATTTTCGTTTGCTCAACCAAAAAGAAGGGCAGACACAGTTGAAGAAGATGAACTTCAACAAGCCACACCTACAACATCACTGACATCCTCAAGAGATTTCTATCTCAAAAATCCAAGATAACAACCATAACTATTGAGGATCTTCAAGCTGAATAGCTTACCTTAAAGAGGAAATTAGAGAAATCAAAGCATGTCAAGAATTAGATCGTCTTGTGTTCCGACAACTTTCTAATGAACCTGAGCATAAGGAGGATATATCTATTGCCCAAGAACCTATTGTCCAAGAAGGTGACATAAGACCGTTTATAGATTATCTTTCTAGAATTAACATCCAAAAATATCACATCAGAATAACTATGATAATCAATAAGTCTTTTGTCCTTGAAACAATCGCTTTGTTTGACACCGGTGCTGAATTCAGCTGCATTCAAGAAGGACTCGTGCCAATTAAGTTTTTCGAAAAAATCAAAGAGGGCCTTAGGGCTGCCAATGGCGAAAAACTTAAAATAAATTACAAACTTTCTTTTGTCGAAGTCACTACTTCTCCTCAACATCCAACCGGTCCATTCCTACATCATTTGCTGTAGTAAAAAATCTTACTAGCCCTGTCATTTTAGGTATTCCTTTCATTAATAGGATTGACCCTTATCTTGCTTCCCACCAAGGTATTTATGTAGAATATTTTACCAATAATATTCTCTTTCCCTATGATAAACCTCTCATTCAAAAAACTTTGCACTTCCTAAAAAATAAGGAAGCACAAGTTATGTTTCTCAAATAAGAAGTTGCTTTCCAAAGGCTTCAAAAGCAACTCAAAGATCCTTCCATCATATCTAAAATTAAAACTTTAGAAATGAAGATGCAGGATGATCTCTGTGCAAATTTGCCCACTACTTTCTGGAAGCGGAAGAAACACATAGTCAGCTTTTCTTATAAACCTGACTTTGATGAAAAACGATTCCTACTAAAGCTTGCCCTATTCAAATGAATCACGAGCTCATCATTCATTGCCAGAAAAAGATTAATGATCGCATAGGCAAAAATATTATTTCTCCTTCAAAATCTCCCTGGAGTTGTGCAGCATTCTATGTTAACAAAAGCTCCGAAATTGAGCGAGGTGTACCTCGTTTGATTATCAATTACAAACCCCTCAATACTGCTCTTAGGTGGATTAGATATCCTATTCCTAATAAGAAGGATTTTCTTCAGCGTGTCCATGCCGCNACTTTAATTATATATCTTGATTGCGAAAATTAGACAAAGTTTGTAAAAACGATATTCACCCCCCCTCTATCGTCATTCATTTGTATAACACAACGTAGTTAAGGAAATCAAATCGAAAATCAAACGCATTTCTTTCTTGACCCTTCCTGATCCTTCTGCCTACAAGATAGTAGAAACAGATGCTTCAGATTTAGGATATGGAGGGATTTTAAAACAAAAGAGAAATGATAAAGAACATATCATTGCTTTTACCTCCAAATATTGGAACAATGCTCAATAAAATTATCCTACTATTAAAAAGGAATTGGAGTCTTAGAAGTGGATTTTGAAATTGATAAAAAGACTCTCCAAAAAGAATTTTATTCTCCCGATAATAGTTTCAAAAGAACTTGGTTTTTGGAAATATACAAAGGAGAGAAATGAAAAGAAATTCAATCAAAATTTTATGATTCCTTAAATGCTGTTAAAAGACAGATCAATTTCTTTGAATGGTTCGAAATCTATGCTGATTATACGGAAATAAATTTCCCTTTTTCAAAATCTATTAACGTTTCAAAAGTCTAGAAACTAATACCAGTGAAGAAGTTATTTCCGAACTTCCTCCGCCACAAGGATTTTCTACAACTTTTGCCAATACTTCTGTTACAGCTATTCCTTTTAAGGAAAGAGCTGATAACGAACCAATTACTGGCAAAGATATGAAACATATTTATGAACAACATAATTACACGAATAAATATCTACAAACTATTGGAGAATATTTAATTGTCAATCCTTCTTTGACTACAATGAAAAAATCCACAGAAGGACTGCCCTATTCAAATGAATCACGAGCTCATCAATCATTGCCAGAAAAAGATTAATGATCACATAGGCAAAAATATTATTTCTCCTTCAAAATCTCCCTGGAGTTGTGCAGCATTCTATGTTAACAAAAGCTCCGAAATTGAGCGAGGTGTACCTCGTTTGATTATCAATTACAAACCCCTCAATACTGCTCTTAGGTGGATTAGATATCCTATTCCTAATAAGAAGGATTTTCTTCAGCGTGTCCATGCCGCTACCAAATTTTCCAAATTCGATTTAAAATCAAGATATTCTTGTATTATTACTTACATTAATGATATTCTTGTATTCTCCACAAGCATTGACCAACATTTTAAATATTTAAATATTTTTTTTAATACTATTAGAGAAAATGGTCTGGTTCTATCCAAAACTAAATATAATTTATTCCAGATAAATATTCCATTTCTTGGTTACAATATCCAACAAGGAACTGTAATCCCTATACAAAGATCAGTTAAATTTGCTGATAAATTCTCGGATTAAATTCTAGACAAGACAAAGCCCAAAGTTTCCTTAGTTGTGTCAACTATGTCTGCGACTTCATTCCAGGTCTTAGTATTCTGCTAAAACCGCTCCACGATCGGCTGAAAAAACCTCCACCACATTGGACTAACAACCATACCAACGTAATCAAGGAAATCAAATCAAAAGTCAAACATCTTCCTTTCTTGACCCTTCCTAATCCTTTTGCCTACAAAATAGTAGAAACAGATGCTTCAGATTGGGATATGGAAGAATTTTAAAACAAAAGAAAAATGATAAAGATTATATAATTGCTTTTACCCTCAAACATTGGAACAATGCTCAACAAAATTATCCTGCTATCAAAAAGAAAATTTTGGCAATTGTCTTGTGTATCTCTAAATTCCAAGCTGATTTATTAAATCAAAATTTTTTACTATGCATTGATTGCAAAACAGTTAATCTGTTTTACAAAAAGATGTACAAAACCTTGCCTCAAAACATATTTTTTCTAGATGGCAAGCTATTTTATTAATTTTTGCTTTTGATATAGAATATATCAAAGGAAGCTCAAATTCCATACGAGACTTCCTTACTAGAGAATTCCTGCAGGGCAGTAATGGTTAGGAAAAATAGAGTTAATCCTCCCATACCAATGCTTCCGACTCCATCGGAAGATTCAACATTGACTGTTTCAAAACAGCTAACAATCAATACCTAACAGGGAGTTGTCACAAGACAAACAGTTGCCTCCAAGCAACCATTAAATAAAGTTGGACAGAGCCAGATCTTTGGCACCAAACTATTTTAAGAATCAGATAGCTTACCTGCTCAGAAGTAGCCAAAAAGATGCTTAACGTTCTGCCAATTATCTTCAAAAAACTCCAAGTTCTATGAATTTATCCTTACAGATACCAAATCTTGTCTATTCATACCATTTTTAGACTAAACTCAAACATATGTCACCCATACAACGGTGTGGATTAATAAAATAATCTTACCAAAAGAATGGAGCACACACCCTACTAAACCTAGAAAGCTTTCTCAGCCGTTTGAACCTTAGTTTTTCAACTACTATGACTACAGAGACGCCTGGATGAATCCATTCACATTCTAAAATCCCCTTGGAAAATATTTATTTTTTATCCTTTGGGGAAGACAGCTAACATCCGAGTTCCCTCAGTGATTTTTACATCAATGGTGCCCAATCTGTGGTCACGCAATAGATATTTTTCCTTCTTCGGAAAAAGAAGGATATGATTACTTTTGTACCAAATTCATCATGACCAGCATATCGCAATGCTTCTCCAATTTTCCCATAGATTCCATATCTCATGGATCTATACGCAAAAATTCTCATTTCACAATACAGAAGGTCAAAGAGGGTTACCATGGTTAGCCCTTCAAGGATGCTGCAAGTGGCATAAGGCTTGGAAAGGTGTTTCTGAAGCTTATGTACCAACAATTGAAAAATAGTTCTTTGAGAACCCAAAATATCTGTCACCCACAGATGTCTCTCATTCTCAATTTTTGCAGCAAAAAATCTCTTGCTTCTAAACAACTACTAGGGTCCAGCAGCAAAAAGAAATATATCCAGCGAATGAAAAAACTGCTCCAACAATTAAAGGCTGAAGAACCCAGCCAAAAATCCCCATCTGAAGACCAATCAGATAAAGAAAATGATGAAGCAGAAGAAGACCCTGATTATGATGCCACTGTACCATAAAACAGGAGAAATTACTGAGATAAAGACAGCATAAAATTTTTGGAAGTTACTGAGCAAAGTTACTATTTACTTTCACTGTAGCTTTTTTACTGTACACTTTCACTGTAGCAGTCCGTCTATTTTCTATAAATAGATCCCCCCCATTTGTAAAGAGAGGGCATTCGAAAATATCTCTCTCTCTCTCTCTATATCTCTCTCTCTCTAAAAGACTCTCTACCTGGTTAGAGCACTTCCTCAGTAATAACTAGTAATATTGGAATATTGCTCCGATAGTAATATGTAGCTCCCTAGAATGAGTTCTTTTTCCCATACCAAGCCTTATACCATTTGCAATGACCTTGAAGGGCTAACCATGGTAACCCTCTTTGACCTTCTGTATTGTGAAATGAGAATTTTTGCGTATAGATCCATGGGATATGGAATCTATGGAAAAATTTGGAGAAGCGTTGGGATATGCTGGTCATGTTGAAATTTGGTAAAAAAGTAATCATATCCTTCTTTTACCGGAGAAGGAAAAATATCTATTGTGTGACCACAGATTGGCCATCATTGATGTAAAAACCACTGAGGGAACTCGGATGTTAGCTGTCTTCCCTAAAGGATAAAAAATGAATATTTTCCAAGGGGATTTTGGAATGTGAATGCATTCATCTAGGCGTCTCGGTAGTCATAATAGTTAAAAAATTGAGGTTCAAACGGCTAAGAAAGCTTTCTGAGTTTAGTAAGGTGTGTGCTCCATTCTTTTGGTAAGATTATTTTATTAATCCACACCGTTGTATGGGTGACATATATTTGGGTTTATTCTAAAGTTGGTTTGAATAGAAAAGATTTGGTATTTGTAAGGATAAATTCATAGAACTTCTGGGTATAGGTAGGAGTTTTCTGAAGATAATTGGCAGAAGGGTTAAGCATCTTTTTGGCTACTTCTACTAGGTTAGAGTACCAATGATCTGGTTCTGTTTGCATGAGCGGGTAAGCCATATCATTTTTAAAATAGTTTGGTTCCTCGGAATAAGGACCTTTCAAAGGATTGACTGTGGCACTAGTGAAGAAAATGCCTGTTCGGAGACTGAAGGTATCGTGCATTGTGTGATGGGGCCTTTTGCCGCCACTGCTTTGGTTGTGGTGCTTTGGGCAACCACGGGGGTTTTGAAGAGAGGTATAAGGCTTCTAGCCGCCACATCCATTAATTGGTTCAATTGCTGTTGTCATTGTTCAGGATTTGTCATGGGTAATGTATTTTTAAATCCCATGAGTTGATACCATTGCAAGAGTTCTTCTGCTGTCCATGGGGCAATCTGTAACATTTGGGCTTGTTGAAGTTCATCTTCTTCAACTATGTCTGCCCATCTTTTTGGTTAAGCAAACAAAATTGATTTTGGTGAATCCACCAAATATGTTTAAGGAACACCCTTCATGGCATAATCTACTGGAGTTCTATATTTCGGCTGGCTTGGTCCAATCTTATTTAATGGTTGCTTGGAGGCAACTGTTTGTCTTGTGACAACTCCCTGTTGGGTATTATTATTGATTTTTGGCTATTTTGAAATAGCCAATGTTGAATCTTCCAATGGAGTCGGAAAAGTTGGATGGGAGGATCAGCTTTCTTTTTCCTAACCATTATCTACCCTGTAGGAATTCTCTGGTAAGGAAGTCTAGTCCGTTTATTTTTCTATAAATAGATCCCACCCCCCCCATTTGTAAAGAGAGGGCATTCGAAAATATACCTCTCTCTCTCTCTCTCTCAAGAAGACTCTCTACCTGGTTAGAGCACTTTCTCTGTAATATTTACTACTTATTTTTATAAACTTCAAGGAGGCTCTGCCACCTGATTTTATGTTTTAATCTTCTGCACTTTACTTCATATTTTTAATTTTCTGTCTTTAATTTATATACGTATGGTCGGCTCTGTCGTCTGAACTGTTTTTAGTTACCGTTTAAACTTCTTGTTCTTACTTCCTCATTACCCTTTGTTCCCCCTCTAACCTTCGGGAACAATCTTCCGCCTCCTTGGTGTGTGTATATATATATATATATATATATATATATATATATATATATATATATATATATATAGAGTGTGGAGAAACAATGCAAGTAGAATTGATTTTATATGAAATACGTGTAGTTTTGGACTTGCAGTTCAAATGCTTGAAAATATAAAGTCAACAGAGTGTGCCACTTTTATCTATCTTACATGCCTGACATGACATGAAAACTTGATATAAATCTAAAGTCTATTTATATGGCTTATTTGACTATACTTATATGATAATCCCCGAAGGATTTAAATTGCTTAAAGCATATACAATTCTTGATCTTGAAGTACCACATCCTAAGTGCAATTTATGCACAAATGTATCTTGCTATAACTATAAGCATGATAATATGATAGCAAGAGTTTTTACCCCTATATGAAGATATTGAAATGACGATTCCAACAAGATCACATGAAGACAATACATCTATTAGGGATGATGATTTCAAGGATCGTTCAAGTTAATATGATTGATTCATTTATCAAATCTACACCAACGATATTTTGAAGATGGTACACAAGATTGGAATGCTTATGCTCAAAGATGCGAATTGATGCTCTCATCAGGGGGAGTTAATACGCGTTGTACTCTTTTTTCCTTACAAGATTTTGTCCCACTGGATTTTCCTTGCAAGATTTTTAACGAGGCAACCAAAAGACGTATTGTTAGATATGTGTACTCTTTTTCCTTCACTAAAATTTTTTCCTACTGGATTTTATTTTAGTTAAAGTTTTAACGAGACACATTATATGTTGAATAGACATTCAAGGGGGAGTATTATAAATAGAATTGTATTTAAGGTGGATGTCTATATATAAGAGAGATCTTAGGATTTGTTACTTGGTGGCTAAGTCACTTTTTTCTTATAAATAGAAGGTTCTCTTCCATTGTAATTCATCTAAAATTCGATAAGAATTACCTCTCTTTTCCTTACAATATTCTTGTGTATGACGAAATCAGCTTTCTTATGAAGGAATAGATCGAGGTTGAATCTCGAAGCCAAGATCGGCGTCCCATGTTCATGTTCGGAACCACATGATCGGAGCTCGAGCCGACATCCCATACCGATGGGAAATGGAGGATCGACATTCGAACCGACATCCAATATCGATGTCGGACCATTCGACCGACCCTCAGACCGATATCCGATGTCGAGCTCGGAATCGGAGCTGAGGCCAGATCCGATATGATGATCGATGGTTCACTTCGAACCCCACCTCGTGATGATCGATATGCCCGTTGCACCGGCCTGCCTTCAAAAGTCAATGACACTGTCCTGACCAAACCTTGCGTGCAGACCCCTCACCTAACCTGCAGTACTTTCACTGACTCTGCAAGACTTTTACCAAACGCGTGTGGGTTTCACCCACTACACAAGGACACTATCATGATTGAAAGGGACACCACGTGGGCAACCAGGGAAAGAAAGAGGGGGGGGGGTAGATTTTTTCCTATATATATGTGTGTTGAGGCACTGGTTCAAGGGTTGGAAAAAAGAGAAAAAGGGCTGTAAACAAGAAATACAAAGGCAATATATTGATCTACCTAGTCTTGCAATCATAATCTTTCTCAAATATTGTATCCTCTCTATCTTATCATATATTTGTCTTCAATCGAATTCGTCACTTACTTATCGTTTCCCACGCTCAAAATTCAATTGATTTGTTTCCAATTTTTGGGGCAAACAGTTTGGCGCCCACCGTGGGGCCTAGGTAATTGTGGTAATTCGATACGAAACTCTCAATCGCACACCGCATTTTCTTTTTTTTTCTTTCCTCTGCAAAACACAAAAAAAAATATATACATATCTATACCACACAAAAAAGATGTCAAATCCGCAAGATGCACCCCTTCACGTTGATGGAGGATCTGGTCATCAAAGTGAAAATAACAATACGGTTCAGGGAAACCACGGCCCGATCCCGGAACAGGTGGGGGACAACTCGCAAATTCCGGTCAACAATAACC
>MCJB01002568.1:0-11785 GCA_002018475.1 Nicotiana obtusifolia | reverse complement strand
CTGATCTAGGGTTTTGTCCTGATGAAAATGAGGGCCAAACACGTTGGAGGCTCAATTTATATCACTTAAGTGGGGCCCACGGTTCTGTGGCAGTTTGCACCCTTGTACGGAAATGCAAATTTCTCTCTACTCGGATGTCGTATCGACAAACGGTTAAATGCGCTGGAAACTAGACTCGTAGATCTTCGATTTTATAGGTGGATCACCCCATAACTCCAAGTATATTGAGAGAAAATCTCTTTCACATTTGACCCAAATTTCAGTGAAATTTACAAGCTTGTGACAAACCTTTTTTTTTTTTTCAACTTCCGTGTCACAACTCATTTGACTTCAAAACTTAACGTATGACTATCATCCTATTTAAATACCTCAAAAAAACAAATACCTTCTTACCATGTTAGCAACCTTACGGTACGACAACGCACGAACACACAAGGTGTAACATCGGCTTCGGCTTCGGCTTCAATTTTCCTTAATTATTTAATTAATTATTTATTTATTTAATTATTTAATTAATAGGAATCCATCTAACGCGGATTGACCCTGACCCGCGACCGACCCGGTCCGTTTTCTCTTCCCCTATTAAACTTTCCGCTATCAAATTTTCTGTGTGATATACTCCCGTCAAGTGGTTCGCTGATTATCAGAATTGGAGTACTACTATTCTGGTAAGATAATCGTTCTATCCTGGGAGGGGATATTCCGGTAACCTCGAGTACTGTGAAGGGAATAATTTCCTTAAGGACACACTTTGAACTAAGTGGGCTCGATTATATCCTAATTTATTTCTGTTCTTCTCCAATTTTCTACTGTTTTACAGTTTCTGTTGTTATACTGTTTTACTAAGTGTTTAACAGATTAAACGTATACTGATTAATATTGCTAACATTTCCATGAAACGCTTTCCAGGTTTCTATCTCCTTTCCTGCAATACAGTGTCATTGCTCTTCATAATTTCCACTGCTTTAGACACTATATCTAAGGATAGCCCAATCAAAGATGGCTATACCATATTAACAGTTTCAGCAATAACCATTCTCGGTTCTCTATCTTGGTATGCTATACACAGAAAGAAAAGCAAAAAAGGTTAGCAAATATATCTAGAAATGCAGATTAGTTGGAGAATGCTATTCGTTTATTGACTTCTAGTCAATATTCATTGACTAGAAGGAAAGCAAGAAGGAATGCATCATTCACCTCAATATTCATGAAATTTTCCCATATTACAGGAGGTTAAGAAGGAAAGCAAGATATGGAATTACCTTTGTTTGATTTGATGACTATTACAGCTGCAACCAACAATTTCTCTTCAGATAACCTGATTGGAGAGGGCGGTTTTGGACCTGTTTATCAGGTAGCCAGAATTATATTCTCTCTATATCTTATTTCAAGAAATGAATGGTACTAACACTCTGATGGAATGTGTTGCAGGGTAAACTATCAACTGGATCAGAAATAGCAGTGAAGAAGCTCTCTAAACATTTTGGACAAAGTCTTGAAGAGTTGAAGAATGAAGTTGTTCTGATTTCAAAACTTCAACATAGAAACCTAGTTAGGCTTCTAGGCTGTTGTCTTGAAGGGGAAGAGAGGATGCTTGTTTATGAATATATGCCTAACAGTAGCTTGGACTATTTCATTTTTGGTCTGATTCTTAACTTATTTCGTAGAATGATCCATCTTTTCATACATTATTGTTCTGTTAATACAAACTTCTCATCATTGTAAGAGCAGAAAACTGAATTACCATGACATAGTAAGTTTGAAAAGTTTGACACTTCATTCTTCATGTTTTATCAAATCATTATATAAACATTATGTGTTTATGCAGTGGCTATATGTCTCCAGAGTATGCTATTGATGGGAAATTTTCAATGAAATCACACGTGTTTAGTCTCGGTGTTCTTCTATTAGAATTAGTGAGAGGAAGAAAGAACAGGACTTTTCATCATGCGGGCCACCATCACAATCTTCTTGGACATGTAAGCAAGATATCAATCCAAGATTTTCTTCCCCTTTTCTAGCTGAACTTGTATTTCATGCAAATTGTACTGGTTTTTTCCTCAGGCTTGGTTATTATGGTATGAAGGCTAGGCCTTGGAACTAATGGATACATGTCTCAAAGAATCGTTCGTGGAATTTCAAGTGTTAAGATGCATTCATGTGGGGCTATTATGTGTTTAAAAGTTAATGGCAGACAGACCAACAATGGCATCAGTTGTTTTCATGTTGAGCAATGAGGAAGTGGGATTACCTCAACCAAAAGAGCCTGGTTTCTTCATAGAGAGGAGTACAGATTAATCAAATGAGAAAAGATACCTCACTGACAATGTTTTGACACTAACAGTTCTTGAACCGAGATAGATTGAGGGGCATACTAACTACTGTACTTTTTAGGACACAAAATTTTTTTCTTTAATTTCTTCTTGATTATAGAAAACTAGTCTATGCTGTTCAATACTTTCAATTAGTTAGATATTCATTATTGGACTCGCATTTATTAGCTTGTTTAGCCCGTAAAGAACCACATTTGGAAACCTAAGCCGGTGCTGAACAGTTGCGCAATTATTCTATTATTATGAGATCGATTAATTAAACACTAACAACGCTTCACAATGATATTTCTCAACAAATAACAAGAGATAAGTAGTAGATTATACAGTATATGCAGCATGACAAACTTGTCTTTTTGTTTCTAAAATGATCATTGATTGTTGTGATGTGCGTTATTGGTAGCAAATCTTTTAACTCTATCAGCACAGAAGTCTATATAGAAACTATTTATTGCTTTTTTTCTTTTCATTAGTCTGTATAAAGAAAAAGACTTAAGTTCAATATGAAGCCTAGTTTGACTGTTCCTCTTTTGGTGTAAATTAGAAATGACGTTCAATAAATTCAAAATTGTCGAAGTTCCATCATAGCCGATTTTCCAGTATGGAACCTTGTTTTATATATTGACCATTGTTTTAGCAATACGCTTTAGATTTAGTTTCTAGAGCACAGAATTGAAAGGAAAAATGCTAGTTCACATTGTCATAACGGAAGTTCTGCTGATCAAAACTACTTGAAACGATGTTTTAACTATGAGACATGTATCTATGGTTTCCTATCGTTCAAAATAGACCTTCAATTCTGTTATATATTGTCAGAGAGTATATCAAATATTAGATTGTATGTCGGTTAGACAGTTAAATTTTGTAGGTAGAAGGCGTGATCTCAGGGATGCATTGTTGACTAATGTGTCTAGCTTTTTTGTATATATTCTCGATGTAATCTATCATTTTAAGTATGAAGTGAAATACACTTACATCATTCACATGGTATTAGAACCTCTACGATTTCGGTAGAGACTCATACTTTTTCCAGCTGCTTTTTCCGGCAGTCACTACTTCAGGTCAGATCTTGTTACCCTCTGACTCCCGATTAGGGTTGTTCAAAACCGAATTAACCGTTAACCGAACCGATGGCTTATTGGATTATTGATATCGGTTATCGGGTTAATGGATGATGAACGGATTGAGATTGTATAATTAACTGCTTAACGGTTTGGGAACAGATTACTCAATTTTCTTATCGGATAAATCGTTAACCCTTTAAGAATTTTTATATTTACACTTTTACCTTTATTGAGTATTCAAAAAATTTTATTCCAGAGTTATAGATCCCACATTATACTATATATATGTTGGATATGATAACAGCATATGCATTAGAATAGAGAAAGTGTAGCAAGATGCTATGATAAAAAAAAGAGCCAATGGGAAGTGATTACTGTCCTTTCTTCTCTGCTCCATTCCTGTTATTTGGCATGATTATTAAGGCTGCTTCCTCATTTGGGTGCAGTGATTGAGATAGTCTCATATCCAACACGTATATAATATACTATGGGATTTATTGTCATATGCAGAGAAAGTGCCTCGAATATACATTAGCACATCGTATGATCGAGTTGTGAAGCTAGAGCACCAAGATGCTATGATAAAAATTTTTTTATTTGGTTTGGCCGATAAATCGCCCGATAACCGCCCGATAATCAACGATCAGATACCAATCCGTCCGTTGCCTTATTGTATGGCGAGCAAATTATGACATTTATAATCCAATAACCGATAAGCCGAACCGTTAAGCATATTTATCCGCCCGATTCGTCTGATAAGCACCCCTACCCTCGACTCCATTAGTACTCTTCTTTCCCAGCCAGATGTTGTTTCCACAAGAAAACACTTGAGTTCAGAAAGAATAGGCACTGTAATCACATTTATCTGCCACCAAAATTTCATCCCTGTGTCTGCACTCAATTTTAACCTTGGATCCACGGGATACTTGGTAGCTTCAGTCTCAAAGCCACAGCGACAAGTGTCACATAACAATTTACCCTTAACAAGGAAGGGGAAGTGGCAGCTGCTAAAGAAGCAAAAAGTAAACAAAGAGTAACAAATGCAACCAATCTTGCCATTTTTGGAACACGTAAGAAATTTCTCTACTTTTGCTTCTTGTTGCTGTTGTTGAAGTTGTAATGAGATAGGAAGAAGAGTTGCTGGGTCTTGTATTTTGAGAGAGGAATAAATTAATTGAGTTTCTTATAAGCTTTTCCTTGAAGCTATTTCAAGTCCCACTTTTATTGTCTTTCTTTTACACCTAGTGGGTTATTTTGTCTCACCTCTTTATTACTTTTTCAAAGAGTTCGATGTTTGTTTTTCCTCAACATCAAGCCCTTATTTTGGCTTATTCTGGATATAGTGGAAGTCATTTATAACAGATTTGTTTTTACATATTTGACCTTTCCGGAATTAGAATCTCAAAATGTCGGAGCAAGATGGTTCTTCACAGACAGGTGATATCAAACCATTCTTTTCTTCAATTTCGAATCCTCCCACTATTACAACGGTTAGATTACAAGGCAATAATAGTTACATATCATGGTCTTCCTCAGTGGAAATGTGGTTTATGGGTCAGGGATATGAAGAACATTTAATACAAAATGCTAGTGACATTGTTGCTACTGAGAGGACTAAGCGGAATAGAATTGATGCACAATTGTGCAATCTTTTATGAAATTCTTTGGATCCTAAATTACTCAACCTATTTCAATCTTGTAAAACTTGCTATAAAGTTTGGACTAAAGCTAAGACTTTGTATACGAATGATACACAACGTATATATAAAGTTGTATCAGATTTATGTGGTGCATATAGCACTTGCAACATTCTGAGTGATCCTTTTTGTCAGTGTTTAGATAAATTCGAGCCAAAACATCCAGAAGATTGGATCAGGTCAGACTGGTCGAGTGGTTGTGTGCGGAAAAGCCCACAGAATTGCACGGGAGACGGGTTTCTAAAGTACTCTGGTGTTAAACTGCCTGATACACGATTTTCTTGGTTCAATGAGACAATGACACTAGATGAATGCAGGGCAGTTTACTTGAGAAACTGTTCGTGTACGAGTTATACTAATCTGGACATACGCAATGGAGGAAGTGGGTGCTTGTTATGGATTGGGGAGCTGGTTGACATCAGACAGCTATCTCAATCAGGGTAGGATATCTATATTAGGATGTCTGCTTCGGACATAGGTAATATGCAATTTACTGATTGCCTGAGATACGTTCTGTAGAAAGCATCAAAAATCTAAGAAACTTGTAGAGACCTATTTTCTTGCCAAAATGAAACCTCCCTGCCTTTAATCTTGGCAAGTTTTGAAAGAACTACACAAGGTTAAACCTATAATAGTACAAAACTCTCACTACACAATGCTTGTGGTCATGAATGATTCACTGAATAGTTCAATTTGATAAGGCCTATCAGAAAATAAAGAAAGAGGATTGTATATACAAGGATCCAGCTGTAAACTTTAAGAAGGCTGCGGTTCTACTTCTCCACACAGATTACTATCCTTTAGGCTGTCCTAAACACATTCATGCCTGTTTCATTTGCGATGGACTACTTCAATGCCATCAGCAAAGCTCATATAAGGCGAAAAAGATAATCCAATTCCACATTACGGAGAAAAAGACTTCTTGGACCTTCCTGTTTTCCAGGAAATAAATAGAACAAGTATAAAGAAGTGGATAAGAACTTCTACTCTTAGTAGAAACAACTATTTAAAATTTTTGGATGGCAGATGTTGCAGGTTCAGCTGGATCAAAGGGAAAAAAAGCTGTCATACTTGCAGTAGCTTTGCCACTATTGGTTGCGTTGATTCTGCTAGGTCTAGGTGTAGGCCTGATTCTTTACAAACGAAGGAGAGAGGATCCAGTGATTACAACAAAGGGTAAGCAAATCATACAAAACCTGAAGCGGCTAATTATGGTTATTAGTTCTGTTTATCACTAATATTTCTTGTGGGGCATGGTCTGAACAAAGTCTACCTACATGTTCAAATCGCAGGGAGATTAAGTGGTCACAGCAACAAGAATGATAACAGTAATCAAAGTCACTCTGAAGATTTTGAGCTACCACTTTTTGACTTATTTACATTAACAAGATTTTGAGCTACTGACAACTTTTCATTTGTGAACAAGATTGGAGAGGGTGGCTTTGGACAAGTTTACAAGGTAGAAACATTCTCAAACTCCAAGTAATGATATTCAAGACTCGAGAGCACATTGAACAAAGCCGTCTAATTTCTTTGCTTTACACAAAATGAAAATTAACTCTTGGAGTCAGTACATACAGCAGTGTATGATAGTATGATGAGTGGAACGAGTTATAAGTAGAGAGCCTTATTTCGAGACCAACAATGTTTTAAAAAACAAAGGTTTCAAATTCAAAGTAAGAAAGGGGCATAAACTGTGAAGCTTCAATCCAACCATGGGAGAAAATTTTGTCCATTTTTTGGTGCAAATTAGTGGTATGCTTAACAGTTTCTAGCAACATCTCCTCTAAATAGAAATGAAGTGAGTGGATGCCGCCTAAACAAGAAATTGACTGGAATAGTAGGGCAAAAATGACCATTCCCTCCATCGAATTTCTAACAGGACTGCTACTTTTACAGGGTGTGCTAGAAGATGGACAAGAAGTAACAGTGAAGCGGCTTTCAGAAACATCAGAGCAAGGATTTCACGAATTCAAGAATGAAGTTAACTGCATTGCAAAACTTCAGCATCGGAATCTTGTAAAGCTTCTAGGATGCTGCATTCAAGGAGTAGAGAAGATGTTGGTGTATGAATACTTGCCAAATAAAAGCTTGGATTTATATATATTTGGTTAGTTTTTCACATCTAGAGCGCGCCATTTCTTTCAATGCAATCAATTGTTATGAGTGATATAAAACACCTCATACTTAAAACTTTAAAATGCTAGTGTTCAAGAAAGGAGCTTCTAATTTGATTTCAAGTGGAGGTTACTTTCATGTTTATTGAAATATTATTGTAATAAGGTGAAAACATTTGGCAGGCGAAGAAAGGAGTGCAATACTTGATTGGCCCAAGCGCTTCTACATTATTAAAGGAATTGCTCGAGGATTGATGTATCTTCATCAAGATTCTAGGCTCAGAATCATCCACAGAGACTTGAAAGCTAGCAGTGTCTTGCTTGATATTGAAATGAACCCAAAGATATCAGATTTTGGGATGGCTAGAAGTTTTAGAGGAGATGAGACAGGAGCCAACACACGACGTGTTGTTGGAACATAGTAAGATTTAATCTTTGACATGTAATTTATGAG
Source organism: Nicotiana obtusifolia (assembly GCA_002018475.1). Lineage (NCBI taxonomy): Eukaryota > Viridiplantae > Streptophyta > Magnoliopsida > Solanales > Solanaceae > Nicotiana > Nicotiana obtusifolia. The sequence continues at coordinate 4,123 of MCJB01002568.1, read as the reverse complement.
GACTTGCATATCCTGCATTATATAATCATGTGGTTTCTTTGTTGCAGTGGTTACATGTTCCCAGAATATGCAATCGAGGGGATATTTTCAGTGAAATCAGATGTCTTTAGCTTTGGAGTACTAGTACTAGAGATTGTGAGTGGAAAGAAGAATAGACGATTTTGTTCATCCAGACCACCACCTCAACCTTCTTGGACATGTAAGTCCTAAGTGTAACTCCTAAGAGAAAAAGACTTTACTCAGAAAAAGTATTTATTTAAGTTTTATGTGCTCATGGTAAATTACATGTAAATTTCTACTATAAGCTAATCGGTGACATGTTAAAAAGGGATAACTAAATTACTATCAAAGGGTTAAACTATGCTGATAGTGCAAGAGTTGATAGTTTATATAACTTAAATCCTTTGATATGCAGGCATGGATGCTTCATAAAGAAGGAAGGCAATTGGAACTAGTCGATTCAAATCTGGTGGACTCATATTATGTGCCAGAAGTAGTGAGATCAATCCATGTGGGATTGTTATGTGTTCAACAGAATCCAGAGGACAGGCCAAGTATGTCTACTTTGATTATGATGCTGAGCAACGAAGGCATTTTGCCACCACCTAAACATCCTGGCTTTTTCACTGAAAGGAATGTTAAAGATGTTGAATTTTCTTGGAGTACACAAACACCTAGTTCTATAAACGAAATTACCATCACATTGTTGAATGCTCGATAAGATGCCTATCCAAAGTGGGCTACACCTTCCGTCATTTCTCAGAATTGTATTAAATTCCTCCCCTTCTTTTCTTTATTAGTTAGAAGATTGTTTTGTAGTTATTCTATTGTAATACGTCTACATTTTAAGTTAGGCTTTGAGTTCCATTACCTACTCCTATTCAATTTCGGAGAAGTTAGATTCAGCTACCAACAGCTTACTCTTTGCATTCATTATATAAATCTCTCTAAAGTTTTCTTAATTGTGCATATAGTAAAAATCCCTTACCACCACAAGGTACACCTGCAGCACTATGATCGGCATTTGTGTCACCAAATGCTTTAGCTTGGTCATAGGGGGGAATCACATTTTATAAGAACTTGTCTCTGCAAGTTCATCATCTTCATCCTTTGCAAGAAGCCTCACATGTCTGTCAATTTCACCCGATTGCAAGACAAAGATTTAAGAAAATATAATGAAAATGTAAAGAGATCAGAAGCAACAAATAAAAGGAAAGAAGACACCGAACAATCAAATTTAAAACTTGCATTGTGTAGAGACTGGAACTGGAAATAAACTATATCAAGGAGAAGGAAAAGAAAGTGGAACAGTGGCATAAAAAAGAAAGAAGTTCAACAGTTAGAATGAATCTAACTATCTAAGTATCAACTTCACGAACTAACAATATAATTGATTCACAATAACCACCGGTTGTGGTTTCATGCGGAACCCTCAATTCATCAAATTGTGTGTGTCCATTGTATGGTAAACACATCAATCCACAAACTACCAATTACAACCCATTCATAATATATTCGTCCAAATCCAATTCATGTAGAGTTCTTGAATTTTCTTAATTTCCTTAACCCTAGTTTCCAACTCTTAATCCCATCTCAACTCATCAAAGCAACTTATCTAATTTACTCATAATATATAATGCCTTCAATTTATGTGAACCTATTATTGGTCCGTTACAAAAAAATGACCTTAGCGTAAACTTCAAATTCTACCTTAATGAAAACCTTTTATAACCACACAAATATTCTGGACTCCTTTTTGACTTGTTTAGAATCACAAATTTCAAAAATCTTTCATTTTTTCTTAAACTTCATGCCCAGTCAAATAGATTCATATAAATTGGAACGAAAAAAGTAAAAGTCAATTATATAAGCCTTGAGTCTAGAGAATTGCCTTTTTAAGTGTCCCTACTAAACAAGGTTCAACTTCCAATTCGCTAAATCTGTATATGAGTCAAAATTGAAGAGCTAAACAATTCAAAACCAAACATTGTGGAATAGGAGTATTATTTAAGAGTCACATTATTTGCTAGTAGAGGTAGCTTGTTGTTGCGTTTATTTGCTGCCCAACAAAGTGTTTTTGTTCCCAAAAGCTGGTGCATTGCTCCAATATTAGTTGTTGCTGCTGCTTCTCTTTCAAGTCCCGTTGCAATTCACAAGGCTCTCAACTTGGTATTTTTTGGGCTAATTACTCAAATGCCCTTATTTATTATAGGGTGTTACACAACTTGATTAGTGGTGAGACATTCTCTTACTAGCCCCGCAGGGCTTTCTAATAAATTAGCTGCAGCAATCAAAATTTGCTTAAAGAAAATATCATGAATCGAGTTATTCTTTTGTTTACAGAAAAGGAGGCAAAATACTTGGCAAAAAGTGAGGCCTAGTATACTATAATAATGCAAAACAATATAATACAGCTAATGAAAATTTTTCATGCCCAATCAGTGCATTGTCCGAAATCTTGTTAAGAGTGTTCAAACTTAAAAAAGTCAATATTTTTTTTGCGATGAATGAGTGCACCAAATTTTTTAAATCAAAATACATTACATTTAGCTAAACAATAAAAACGCTTACAATCGAACTATAATTTTATAAATCAAAACTAACATTAAAAAGATAAGACCGACAAAAGTAAGCATAAAACTAAAAGAACAAGAGAATAGAGAGGATTTTTTATAGTATCCAGAGAGCTTTTGTTGAGGAAATTTTTGTAGAGCTTCACTTTTAAATTATAAAATTTATTTAAGAAATAACTTTAAATTAAAAAAAAATACTTTTAAGACTACTTGTTTGTTTTTACACATACGATTGTCTCCGTTTAGTTTTGGCAAACAAAACGAGCAAATATTTAAACAAGAATTTGAATCCGTGCACAACACCTCATTTTGAACACCCTAGACCACCGGACTATCGCACTCAACCATAAAATGTAATATATAATGATATAGTTGTAACATTCCTCAAATCTATAAAAGTTTCAAGACACACTCAATATAAAATTTAATTTTTTTTAATCTTGCCTTGAGTGCATAAAAATTATACTTTTATTATGGATTTAAACCCTTATGGTTGACTTTTGAATTACTTCTCTATTTATAAATAATGTGATATACAAACAGGGGAATATTAATAATTTTAATATTACTAATTATTAAAAGTGAGTATCATCAAGTATTAGTTAAGTCAAAGGAGTGAGGGGGGACAAACCTAAAAAGGCTTAAAGCCTAATATGAAACAGAACTAGTGTTCTATTTACTCACGAAACAGAGGCTGCTTACTTACGCAAGCAACGAAAAATTCTAGGTTTTTTACAAATCACTAGTTCTTAAACTCAGGTATATAAAAGTTTCTATTGTTAGTGTGATGACTCACTTTATTTCCCCGAGCTATTTCATTATTTATATTGTGTGAAATTAAGTCGAGTTAAATGTACTCGAAGTAATTGAAAGGATATGAGACACATGGTCTCATTTAAGGAAGTTTAAGTCGTTAAAGTCAACTGCGAAATTGACTTTTGAGTTAGAAGGCTCGAATTTGAAATACGACGACTCGACTAGCTTCGGGATAGAATATATGACTTAGACGAGTGACCGGAATATATATGATAGACCTCGAACAACGTGAGATTTGAATCGAGGAAGTTTGAATTTCCGGTTGATAGGTCGAATTTTGATCCAGAAGTCGGAATGAAATTCCGAAAGTTGCTGTAGGTTCCTTATGTGATTTTGGACTTGCGTACAAATTTTCAGACCATTCAGACATCGTTTGGTCGGGTTCGGATCGAAAGATCGAATTGAGGATCCTTGAAGTTCATAGGATTGCTTTCGATGCAAATCTAATAAATCGATGTTCATCTTAGTGTTCCAAAGATTGGAACAAGTTTGAATGAGGTTATAGAACATGTGTGCATGTTCGGATAAAGTCCCGGGGGTCTCGGGTGAATTTTGAATGGTCAACGGGACTAAATTCGCCGCTCTATAAAGCATTTACCTTAGATTTTCTGGTGTAATTGATATTAAAATTAGCAAAGGACCTCCAAATTCAATTTCGTTTGAAGAATTAGCTCCGTCTTGAAATTACGGAGCCGTAGCAAAAAGAATCGTCCAAATCGGACTCCGTATGAAAA
>MCJB01002567.1:701-11793 GCA_002018475.1 Nicotiana obtusifolia | reverse complement strand
AATCCTATTGCGTTCTAATTGACTTATCGTTCATATAGTTAATGTAAGATTGCTAATTAATCGATAATGATTCTCATAGCCTTCTTCCGAAGTACTATTCGCCTATTCCTAACAAGATTAATGCCTATATTCCTATGGAATTAATCTAGCAAGAATGCATGAAGAACACGATTTATGTAATTAAGCATGAAAATTAAGTATATTTCTATCTTAATCGCGAATCCGCTCTTTTTAACAAAGTTAAGAACATGCTTTCTTCAATTCTCATTCTAATCTAAACATAGTTTTCCCAAACATAGCATAGATAATTGATAGAACTTAATCGATGGCCAAAACAATTAAGCAATTAAACATAGAATTGAAGAAACAATCTTATCCACATTAACTATTTAAAACGAATCCGTCAACTTAGAAACACAATATTCATGGCTAATCACAACCCCAGAACAAGGGGTGATTAGCCACTCATGTTCAACAAAAACAATTAACTAAAGAAGAAAACTAAAATAGAGATACTAGTTTTGATTGATGAACTGAGAATTTGATGATGTTGTTGATGTTTCTAGCCTTCCTTTTGCTCCCAAATTGTGTTGTGTCCCTCCTAGATGGGTTTAGGTATGTTTATATAGGAGTTGGGAAGGTTTTGGGGCGGTTTTGGGCCTTCTAGATCGCAAAGGAAACAAAATCCCGTAACCAGTCCCCTGGGGGGCGCTGGGCGCTGTCCAGGGGACTGGAGGCAGTGTGTTTTTGCCTTGCTTCTGTCTCCAGCGCCACAGGCAGCGCTGGGCGCTGGCCTGTGGCCTGGTTCCCTCTTTTGTGCTTCTTTCTTCTTGTTTTGGCTTGCCTTCTCCCCCGATTTCGTCCCCGATTGTTTTAATCTTATTCCTACACATAAAACACATTATATTAGCATGAATCGATATGATTTAACATTCAAATCCAAACAATCAAGAGTTAAAATATGGGATAAGTTACATTAATTTAGTACTTTTATACCCATTATCACGCAGCAGTGTTTGAAGACATGTTTGTGAAGAAATTTTTTACTGAGAAAGTAGAATATTGCAGAAGGGTTCTAAGGAGATTCAGAGAAGAAGGAGCTGTGAAAGTAAAGAGTAAAAATGATGAGTAGTGGAGAAGTTGTAGATGGTAAAAAATCATGGTCGTGATTACTTCGAAAAGCTGCAAAAATATTTGCTGAACTGTAGAACAACACGTGTTCGGGTCATTAAATGCAAGAAGACATGCGTCCTTTCAAGTGTTAGCGACCGTTCATATACTTTCCCGCAAAGAAAAGAATTCGTATCTATTTCCCGGTAATACTAAGTTGCGTCATCAAAAAATAGGGAAAATTTCTGTATGGGGTAAAATTGGTCAGTGACAGTTGGACGAATGACAAAGTGACATGTAGAACTAAAGACAGGTAGGACGTGAGTCAACAAATAACTGTCACTGGATACAAGTATGTGAATGGTGATGGATGAATTCCAAAGACAGAATAGCCGATAGCAAAATATTCGAAGAATTGACACCGGGTAGCATTCAATGAGAAACCGTTACATAGAATATCTGCATTTATAGCCTACCGTAATGCGGCCATCAATGGCGATTTTATTCTGATTCAAGAGGAGCTTGATTTAAGAATCTTTTCTCCCTAAATATAGCTATAAAAAGGAGAATTAACATCCATTATAGATTTGTAGGACATTAAATATTCTTTACAAAAAACTATATTCTGCTCTCAAAAACTATAGAATTATTTACTTTCTTCTGCTCTTGATATTGCTTGTATTTCTACTACCAGAAAGACTATGCTCATAGCCAGGCTTGTATTTCCTTTAATTTCATTTCACAATCTTATTTCTGTTATTATTTGTTTTGTATTTTTGGGTCAAATCAGTTCACTTATCTATAAATCGCATTACAAATTTAATTATACCGTCTTACGAATAAAAACGCATGCATCACCGTGGAAAGGGCAATTTAAAGGATCGCTGTGCACAGAGGGAGATGCATGCGTAAGTGGCTGCACCTGTAGAAAAGCTGCGGTAAGAGGCAGTGCATGGTGGAGAGGACTGCATCAGTAGCCAAGCCAGTAGGCAGCACACTACGGAGACAGCAGACACGGATATGTGGTGGAGGAAGGTTTGACACGAGAGCAGCAGAATCGGAGAAAGGCTTGAAGTGCCTTCAGAAGTGCTAGAATTATTCTTAAGAGAGCTTGTTCAAACTTTTGTAACCTTCCTAAATATAAAATTGCAGCATGTTTCTAGGGAAGCCAAAGCTTGAATTACAAGTTCAGCAACTGAATAAGGAGAAATTAGAACTGATCAGAAACAAAATCAACCAAAGAGCACTAAGGTACACCGTAAGGGGAGATGCTTGGAGGCTTTTGTGTACTTTGACACTATTGCCCGTATTTGGGTAATCTTCTTTTTTCTGAAAGAAAGTTTTTTAGTTTTTGAAAAACAAATTTGTAAATTAAGTTGGTGTTTATCCGTAAAACGGTACAACTGAATTTGTAACGTGGTTTATAGACAAGCGAATCGATTTGATACCAAAATAATAAATAAATTAAATTAAATGCAAGACTTAGCGTTGAAATTGAGATAAGACAGCAAATAGCTTGGTTCCGGGAGCAGAGCTTCTGAAGGCAGTAGTACAAATATCAATAGACAAGAATAAAGTATTATTGAGCTTTTGAATAGTATATAACATAAGTTTATCAAGCCTCTCTTAAATGACAATTACGGTACGGCAGGCTATAAATACTAAAATTCTCTATAACGGACTGTGTATTTAATACTGCAGAATATTCTTCATTGAATGTTATCGGGTGACGTTTGTCTTCATTAGCAATATTCCTTTCGGTCTTAGTTTCCACGTGTCTCGCTTTCCGTCTGTCTACGGTTCCACGTGTCGCTCTATTATACGAGTATTTAATACGAGCAGATTTTACCCTATGTAGTTGGATTTTCTTTTTTTCCGGGAATAAGTAATTTTCTGTTATTGGTTCTTCAAGGAATTATTTGGATTATTTGCCAAAAAAAGTTTAGTTATCAAATCAAACAAGATTGGTTTCAGCATTTGAAAAAACTTTGAGAAAATTTCCGATAGTAATGTCACACCTCATATACTTTCACATGTTAGTCACATAACAAATTTTCGGATCTCTATTTAAAATTCATTAATGATGGTTAAATTACAGCAATTTCAAGCTTAGCGGGTAAATCTCCACTCCTTATTTCTTTAACAGCTCCTAGCGTAATTTTCCAAAAAATATTTTTCTTCTACTAAACACACCCTTAATTGATGTCTTGCTTAAGTACCTAGCGGGAGTTTCACATGTGAAACCCCTTGATCGCTTTTTGCTGAAGTTGCTTTAATCCTTGTGACTCTAAAACCAGGTATTCAGAGAGTTTCAGGAAAATCATTATAAACCTTAGAGATTTCTAAGCAAATTGATCCTTTGATGGAATTGTCTAGGTAATAACAGATATTACTTTGTATAGTTTGTTTCTATTTCCTAGGCAAAGTTGTCGTGTGAGTTTGAAACATGACTGAGTTGAGCCTTTCTATTTCCTAGGAGCGTTTCATCCCTTGTTCGGATGTTGTTTGCATTCCTTTATATCTCTTGTAAGAAGATGAAAAACAATATCGTAGAAACAATCAGTGGTTGTTCTTTCCTTTTCAGATTCTAAATCTGGATCATCTCTGTTTGAAAACTAATCCAAATAGTTATTAACTCTGTCATTCCATCATATATGTGACTAGCACAGAGAAGAGGAAGGATACCTCATTCACCAATAAACGCAAGACATGTCAACAATTACAGAGGCCAGAGGGGGCGCTATGTGGAATTGAACTAGGTGGAATACTCTATTCCCTAAGGTCTTATTTGCCAAAGGAAATAAAAAAATTAAATGTTTTTGATTTATTCTTTTTTTGCTTCGCAATTGAAGGTTTATGACAGTGGAACTACATTTGGTCCATATCCTCCAAAAGTAATATATTTTCGGAGGATTCGATACAGATACAACAATATTTTTAAGAGTCTGCACAACATAGAACCGGGAAAAACACTTCTATATCTCGAGACACTCGGGTAAACAAATATATTTGAGCTCTGTGTTAGAATGAACTCAGTTAAGGCCGGTAAATGCCAATAATTTTTTTCATTTTGAGGTTTCTCTTTCTGCAATAGACAATCACTTCTTATCTTCATGGGGTGTTTGCTATTCCCTATTTTCAACTTTCCCTGTTCCTTTTTTGTTGTTGTTGTTGTTGGAGGAGGAGATCTCATTATTTCTGTACTTGTTATTGAGTTTTGTAATAATATAAACTTATACAACAAGTGTACTTGAGGTTCTTGGAGTTTTTCGATAAAATTTTAGTTTGCTGTTTGGATTAAAAATTCTCTTTTGCTAAATACTTTGGGGCTCATCTAGTGTTAGAGGTCTATAGTAAACAGTTGAGACGCACAACATAAGACCCTCACAAAAGCACCAGTTAGAGAAGAGAACATATTATCATATGTTCAATTCAAAAAGCATTATATCATATGCTCAATTCAAAACTAACTTTTTTTAAGTAACTAGTTACTTTGAGTAGAGCAAAGATGGAGCTTTAAAGGTCGGCCAAAATTCAGCGATGAAGGAGAATGTAAGCAAAAGGGGAAAAGGAATGGAGATCAAACAGAGGCAAAAATAGCAAAACAACGAAGAAGCTGCATCGAATCTGAAGGAAAAATGGGTTAAGCAAACCTAAGATTTATAGATTGTAATACAAGAACTGGGAAAAAAGAAAGAACATAGGTGAACTCTCTACACAACTATGCGGTAGCGGTATGAATAGACACATGCGTAAAACTATATGACTTAGGGGTCGTTTGGTACGAACACAAGTAATGCAGGGATTAGTAATGCAGAGATTAGTAATGCAGGGATTGTAGTGCTGGGATTATTTTTTATCAAGTATTTAGTTCATTGTATTAAAAATTAATTATGCAATGTATAAGTCTGGATTTAGTAATTTTAAGTCTTATCCATGTATAGCTAATCCAGGGATTAGTAATCCCTTCCTTTCCTTGGTATTAGTTAATCCCTCATATGAGGTATAACTAATCCATGTATTAGGTAGGAGTAAATTGAATTGACCAACCAAATATGGTATTGGACGGATTAAATTTTTATACGGGGATTATTTTGCTTTATACGGCCTACCAAACGACCCCTTAATGGATAAAATGACTAAAATTCCCTTGACTTTAATTTATTGAATTTCAACAGCCATGTCGAAAATCAGACTTTCCTATATACTAATACTAGGTATTGATGGCCCGTGCCAGCACGGACCCAATATTGTGAGCGTTGAAATAATTATTTTGTGATTAAATTTATTTTCTTTGACATACATAACAATTATTTATACATGTGCCGAACGGGAATATGATACTCTCTCATCTACAGTACATGTGCAAAAGCACTGTTACGTGGCGCCTTTCTGAGATTCCTTGGAAGAGCGACATAAGGCTAAGCAATTGATGTCAGTGTGGTTGCTGTCTGCCAACTGAGATCCCCTCCATATGCTAGACGAGATTGTCAGTGCCGTACGGAAAAACCAATGTCGTGAGCAATTGAGAGAACTGAAATGAGCAATTGATGAATGAAAGCTGATTGCATTGATGAATGAAAGCTATTACAAAAGGCTACGCGGTGTCGAGGGCGAGAGACAGCAGTATAGAGAAATATTTGCTTGCTTGAATGTTTGAATGCTTGATCCTCCCTAATTATGCTTAAAAAAAATAAACCACAATTACATGACTTGACCTATAAAAGCTGTAGAAGCACACTAAAAGTAGATGAAGTAAAAACTACTTTATAATTACAATGAAAAGGATATAGTCTTATACAATGTAGAAACAAGTCCGTTGGCAGCAACTTTGTCTTGAGCATCAGGATCTCGCGTGCGACACTATTTGCATCTGTTTGTGGATGGGTGCTGGCACTTGGCATGAGGGTCTGTGCGCGCGACATTATTTTTGTGCATGCCGCTGTTGGAATCTGCCTGCGGTTGGGCGCTGGCGAGGCATCAGGATCTGCGTGCGAGGCACAGTCTATGCGTGCGACACTATTAGCAACATGATGGTCCCTACGCGCGGCACTGTTGGCATTTGCCAGCTGCTGGGCGCTGGCGAGGACTATCAATGGGGCGACAGAGGCACATGCGCGCTTGTCACTTGGCGCTGCCGAGACCACAGTGCCGACCGTGGCGCTGGGCGTTGTGAGGCTTGCCAGGACGCCATGGGGCGCGGCCAAGGGGTCATGCGGCATGGATGGAAAGCAGGCCATGACATTCTCCCCCACCTGAGTTGGAGACGTCCTCGGAGCCTTACCTGCAAGATGTTGATTGATCAGGCTCTTGTTGGCTTGGAGGTCTGTTCCCCTCGGTCTTGTGAGGTGGCTTTGTGAATGGTGCTCCATGTCTTTCTGAAATGATGTGAGGCGGATGACATGGAAGACTGAGTAGGTCTTCCACCATGCTGGGGTATTCACCCGGTATGTGGATTTCCCAATGCGTCTTTCAAAGGACAAAGGTCCGATATGATTTTGCAATAGGCGAGGGTCATGGGTCCTCTTTGCAAACAAGTACCGCTTTGGAATCCTTACCATCACTTCGTCCCCTGCTTGATGTTGGAAAAAGTGAAGGTTTTGTTTTGCATGCCTCTTTGCCTGCTCTTGGGCTTTGACTAGATAGCTCCGTTCTATCTCCAAATTTCGCCCCCATTCCTTCGAGAAGCTAGCACCTCGAGGCAATTTTGGCATGTTTGGTGAATTCACAGTTTGTGGGAGTAGCGATTGCTGCCCGGTAACAATTTCAAAAGTGCTTTTGTTTGTACTAGAGCTCTTTTGTGAATTGAAAACACATTTGAGTAACATCTAGAAGTTTCATCCAATTCTTTTGTGATCCGGTTGCAAAGTGGCGGAGATATTCCTCCATCATGTCATTGAACCGTTCTGTCTGGCCATCCGATTGTTGATGAAAGCTTGAGTTGTGACTCAATTTGGATCTGAGGCACCTAAAGAGATAGATCCAAAATTTGCTTGTGAAGCGTAAGTCGCGGTCGCTAATGATGTCTTCGGGCAGACCCCAATATTTGACAATATGAGAGAAGAAGAGTCGAGTTGTATCTTCTGCTGATATGTTCTGTGAGGCTGCTATGAAGGTGGCATATTTGGAAACCTGGTCTACCACAACCAAGCTGATTGCAAGATCTCTGATCTTTGGTAATCCTGTGATGAAATTCAGGGAAATGCTTTCCCAAGGTCTCTTTGGGACAGGTAGTGGCTCCAAAAGTCCCGCTTGTGCCGAGCAGTCCAAATTTTCTTTGTGGAATGCTTGAAAAGTCTTCACACACTGAGGGGCGTCATCAGTCATTTGAGGCCGATGATATGGTTTCTGATTCTTGATGCTGAAGGTAGATGGAGCCATATGTTCATGTCTTTTGGCTTCCTTCTTCGACTGCATGGCCGAGATGTTTTCAACGACCATCTTTATGGATATGCTGGGTATGATGCAGGGTTTGGCCCCATTTTCTTCCATCATCAGGAGCATGTCAGCATAGGCTACCGGTATGGTGTTGGTTTGCCTCAGGAATTCCAATCCCACTATCAGTTCGAAGTCATCGATGATTGCTATGCGTAGGTTGAATCTTCCTTCATATGGCCTAAGCTTCATGGGCACTTCTTTGGCTATTCCACTCACTGGCTGAGGTGGTGAGTTGATAGCCTTAACACGATCCCTACTCTTTTGCACAACTAGACTGACGCGCTCCATCTAAGTCGAGGCTAAGTAGTTGTGGGCAGCACCCGTGTCTATCATTGCCTGAAAGGGTCTGCCTTTTACTTTCATTTTGACGAACATTAGGGTCCTCTCTTGTGTGGTAGGAGGCCTCTCATCCGCCTTCTTTTTCCCTTTCTCAGCGATTGGGCATGCGTCCTTCTTAGGGTTACCAGCACTGGTTACCACTAAGGTATCGGGGATGGAGCCAACAATTGCATTGAAGGCACCTACTTGTTCTGTGTCGTGGGGGTCGTTATCTGACCCATATTCAATAGTCTGATGAGCGTTAATTTGTGCATGTGGGCATTCATTATTTCAATGTTGCCCGCCGCAATGACGGCATTCTGAAGGGGGCTTTCTCTCCTGATTGTTGTTGATGAATTTAGCACTGTTGCTGCTTGAGGAAGGAGTCTTAGATTTGGATGTACTTCGATCTCCTCCATTTCTGCTAGGGCCGCCATTGCTAGGACGGCTCCCGTTGTAAACCCGTCGGACAGGCGGTTGGGGCCTAACCTTCTGAGTTTCTATATGATAATCCCCAAGGCATTCTGCAGCTTGGATCGCCTTGGGCAGGGTATCTACCCTTTGTCTTTACAGCTCCATACGAGCATGGGGTTTCAAACCTTCTATGGATGCGAAGAGTTTGTCTTTGTCCCCCATATCCCGTACGTTTAGCATGAGCGCGGAGAATTCCCGCACGTAATCTCGCACTGACCTGGTCTGGCGGAGTTCGCGCAACTTTCTCCGTGCATTGTATTCCACGATTTCGGAGAAGAACTGCAGGCGTATGGCTGCCTTCAGTTCCGCCCATGTCTTGAGAGTATCTTCCCCGGACCTGATGGCTTCATATTTCACTCGCCACTAAAGATACATGACAGCAGTTATTACCTTTTTGGCTTCTTCCAACTCTCCTACGGCATTGAAGTACTGTTTAATGTCGAAGATGAAATTCTCCACCTCTTTAGCTTCCCGAGCTCCGTTGTAAGGCTTTGGCTCCAGAATTTTCAGCTTTTGTGGCACAGGGGTGAGGTTCATGGCACCCTTGATTTGGTTTTCGCCTCCTCTAAGTACGCCTTGAAGGGCAGCATTGACAACATTGAGCCGGTCTGTCAAGTTGTCTATAGTTTGCTGCATGGCAGTCACCCTGTCTTCTTCTAGTTCCCGATGGGCTAAATCCTCGGCGCGCTCCTGTTGGAGGTCCTCGAATTTGCCATGAATTTTGGCTGCCTCTACGACCGCTGTTTGTCGGTCTCCCTCAGAGTCACGACTGATGTTTGCTATGTCAATTTCGGCCTGTCGCATTTTGCGGTCCAGGTCGTCTAACCTTTGCACTAGGCTGATTGTTAGATCAGGCACCGTATCCACGATGGGCTGTAATACGTCAACCGTCTCTTCAAGGACCGCAATGCGATCCCCATAATTCACCATGGTCAGAAATATTGGTAATGGCAATGGGTTCTCTCATCTGATGTCGAGCTTAGGCTCTGATACTAACTGTTATGCGGCGCCTTCCTGAGATTCCTAGAAGAACGACATAAGGCTAAGCAACCGATGTCAGTGCAGTTGCTGTTCGCCAACTGAGATCCCCTCTGTACGCTAGACGAGATTGTCAGTGCCACATGAAAAAACCAATGTCATGAGCAACTGAGCAAACTGAAATGAGAAATTGATGAATGAAAGCTGATTGCATTGATGAATAAAAGCTATTACAAAAGGCTACGCGGTGTCAAAGAGGAGAGGCACCAGTACAGAGAAATGTTTGCTTGCTTGATTCCCCCTAATAATGCTTAAAAAAAATAAACCAAAGTTACAGGACTTAACCTATAAAAGTTGTAGAAGCACACTGAAAGTAAATAAAGTAAAAATAAGTCCGTTGGCAGCAACTTTGTCTTGAGCATCATGGTCTGTACGCGCGGTGCTGTCGGCGCGCGCAACACTATTTGCATCTGCCTGTGGCTGGGGCGCTGGCACTTGGCATATGCGCGAGCAGCATTATTTATGCGCGCGGCGCTATTGGAATCTACTTGCGGTTGAGCGTTGGCGAGTGTGAGCACGTGATTTTTACCGTACCCGAAATACTTTCATAAAAATCATTAAATAAGTTTTAATTAAGTATTAGTCATGTTAGAATTTTATTAGGTTGTTTAATTATTCAATTGTTAATAATTAATTCATGCAAAATACAAAAATCATCATCATGCATTGCATTTAGGATTTAGGTGGCATTTTAGAGTTAAGTTAGTAATTAATCGTTTTACAAAATCGAAAATCACAAAAATGGTTCACACTTTTCTTAGTTTCTAATCTTTAATTAGTAGATTCAAGGATTATTATAATTTTTTGTAAATAATTAATTCATAAAAAATATTCAAAAATGTCATGCATTGCATTTAGGATTTAGTTTTACATGAAATTGATAATTGTTGATTTTACAAAATTGGAAAAAAATCTTTAAAATAGTGCATTTTTGCACTCTTTTAGTTTTAATGATTAAATCGTACAATATAGCATTATGATAATTTTTTAAATAGTTAATATAGTTTAGTGTCACACTTTAAATAGATTAAAATTTTAGTTGCTAAGTATTCTAGTTATTAAAATTAAAAGGGGTTTAAATAAATAATAAAGGATTACAATTAAATAAGAAGAAAATCTGTTGGGCTAGAATTGAACTAGCCCAAATCATAAAATTCAAAAAAAAACGAACCGGACAGGCCCAGTTCGTTTCCCCCTCAGCAGCCCAATTCGTTTTAGGTTAAGTAACCAAGTTAATGGGAACCGTTGATCTGATCAAATCAACGGCTACGAGCTAATCCCTCACCCACTATTTAATTGTCCTAAACTAAAACCCTACTCCCTTATCAGTCCGCCTCCCTCAACCAAACAACACCCCACAAACCCGCCGCACTGCTCCTCCTCCTCTGCCACAAAACCGCCGGTTCCTCCACCAAAACTCGTCCAAACTCGGACGAGTTAAAACCCCAACTCGTCCGTGGTCCCCTCCCTTTTCCCCACGTACCCCTAGCCCTAACGAACTCTTGACAAAAATTATGGCATTCAAGTATTTCGTCGATTTGGGGACCATTTTCGGATCAAATGGGGACCGTGGATCGATTCTCAATCGATCCCCGCCTTCCATCTGTCCCGATTTGGTTTTCAAAAGGGATTTTGAGAAGATTCTCGGATTTTCAGGTTTAGGAATTTTTCTTTTGTTTTTTTTGTTTATTTTCGGGTTTCTTGGGGGAAAGGG
>MCJB01002566.1:1627-13422 GCA_002018475.1 Nicotiana obtusifolia | reverse complement strand
TCTTCGAGATCGTTTCCCTTTATTGCGCAAGTATACGCTGTTACGTGCTTGTTTGGATCCGAAGTCCCGTTATATTTTGGGATGTCGGGCATTCGAAACTTCTTCGGGATCGGCTTCGGAGCAGCACTAGACGGGAACGGTTTCTGCACGAACTTTTTGGCATCTAAGCCTTTAAGAACTGGAGAAGCGCCCGGTATTTGGTCGACTCTTGAATTGTATGTTTCGACCTTCTTGTTGTTATCCTCAACTCGTTTGGTTAATTCTTCGAGCATTTTGATAATTCCGAAGTTAGCCTCCAACCGCTCTCATTTTGTTGTGTTGAGGCCGGTTCACCTCGTATGGGTGCAGCATGTGGCGGGACACTATCCGTTCCCACCTGGTTCTGAACTCGACTTTGCAACTGTGCTATCGCTGCCTGTTGATTTTGCAGCATCTCAAAAATCATTCTGAGGCTAATTACTTCCTCTCCATTTTCCTGCATTCCTGAACGATTTTCACCCCGAACGCTGTGTGAAGAGCCCGGCACCTGGTTGGCATCAAATGCCATTTGGGAATTGACTTCTACTGGACCTTCATGCTCGGGTATGACATCATCTCCAACTCGATTGCTGAGTTCATTGTTGTTTGGAAGTGATTGTGCCATGTTTAACCTGGTGACCTGAAAAACAGAAATTTCTGCGAAGAGCAAGTGTAAAATTGTGTTTGAAAAAAGATGTATCAAAGGTTTACTGATATCCTTGGCCCCACGGTGGGCGCCAAACTGTTTACCCTAAAAATGGGATAACAATTGAATTTGTTCGCAGTGCTAAGGATCCGTAAACCAATCGATACTTTAATAACAATATGGTAAAATAATTGAAATATAAGAAGAGAATGATGTAACCGTCGATGATGATGAACAGAGTAAAAGAATGTGAACCTTTCTTGATAGTGTTAGTAATCGTATTTTGATAGCTAAAGAGAAGAGAGTTTTTATTGATATCTTTCAGATGATTACAACTATGAGCCCAAATCCCTTCTTATAGGCTACAACTATAACTGTAAACAAGGTAAATTACTGATTATAGGATAAATCCCCTAAAATCCGGGATAGAATCTCCCCAAATCACGCTGTAACGGTTGAGACGGTTGAGACAATCACTCCTAGCGAAATATCCGGTGATAGGCTAAATGTGTGGCTTGAGTCCGGTCTTGGGTCCTATGACATTTCCCAGTCGGTCGCATCCCATTCCGATTGTGTCCCATTCCGGTTGTGTCGAATATCGGACCCATCTCTTTATCTACGAACCGGATATCCACGCCGTAACTCCTTCTAATTGGGTCAGCCCTGACCCGAACCCGTGTATAAATACTTTACCCAATACATAGTCATTTCTTTTTCAAAGTAAAAGCAGTCTGTTGCTTGTGGGATGGAAATATACCCTCTCAGCTAAAGACCAAGACCCTAGCTAAGAAGCTGCCAATATTGACTTGTTGACCGTGGGTCAACTAACGTCTTGGCAAGTTGCAAAACTCCAGACGCCAGTGATTAAACAACTGAGGCGCACAGTCACATCTTTGACATCTTCCTCACGATTTACAATAACTAATGGCCAAACTATGTCAAATTAGTACTTCAGTCTAACCTTCCTTAAAGTGCTGCATACAAGATGAGTTAGTTCACTTTTGACATTAGGCATAGCAAAAGTGAGACTACGTGGCGTGTCGGCGGACATCTCCGTTAATGTGCTATGGACCATTTGGATGTACCAAATTTAAACATTGACGGAAAACAACATATTATAAAAAATGTCTAACCTTTTTTATTTCAACATTAAAATGAAGCAACATAATTCTAAATAGCGACGGGGCATTTAAAAGTTTTGTCTTGATCGATTAACTAAAAACAAACATTTTTGTAAGATGAATTTCAAGACTTCGCAAATAATAGTATATAGTTTCTTTAACTTTAAATAAAATTAATATAATTATATTCAAACCATTATTGGCAAAAAAATAGATAAATATAGATTTATAAGAGTTATAGCCATGATCCAAAATTTTCATTGTAGCAGACGGTGCAAAAAATTGTACCCACAACGTTAATGTGCTTATATTATTTGTCCCCGAATAATATTAGTAGCTTTTTTGGGATTGTAGAGAGAAGGTCCAGCTAAGAATTTGGACATAAAAAATATTGGGCTCTTTACATAACTAATCAATATTAAAAAAACATAATACATCTTGGTAGCAGCAAACTGAATATATCAATAGTAACAACAAAAATACTTTTTCCATAGCATCATCTGATCAAAATCGAAATTCCAACAACATGCCTAAGATCTCGCACCTTTGTAACATGAGAATTTGTCTCTTATTTATCTCCTAAACGTCCTTAATCCCCAACCCTATTGATTCCATTCCTTTTTATCTTTTTAGATAATACATATATTATTTAACATGTATTTGACTAATTTTATTATTTTTGGTTTATGATTTCTTTCATGTTTGTATATTTAAATCTTAAAGATATATAACAAGTATATTAAATATTACACAAATATATTAAATATATAGAGTGTATATTTAGAGTAATTAAGTTTTATACCATAAATATTCTACAAAGTACTATATATATGCATAGGTTTTTTCTTGAAGATTTTCATATTTATGGTATATTTCTAGTATAAATATTTTATATCTTAAACATACCATGAGCATTTCTTAAAAAAAATTCCAGCTAAGCACATTATGAGTATACAAGATATAAACAAATAATGTATGCATATTTTAAGTTGAAAAAATAATATTATATATATAAAATAACTTGTATAAAAATAAACAAAAATATTTAAATTTATTTCTGATATGTAAGAATGGAGATGGTAGGTGGCAACGAGGGGGGGTGCCGTTATACAGGAGTTAAAATTGGAAAGTTTTACTACAATGATGAGAGAGAAAGGATATCAATATTATTATAAAACTGACTCATTAATTTGAAAGTCGGTTAAAATATTTAAAATATGCTAGAATTGTAAAAGAAATTGCCATTAATGGGATAAATGAAGAATAATATTATTAATGAAAATAATATTAAATGAAGGAGTGGGCATGTAAAAATTTCTAAAAAAAAAAGTACCCATCCATGTTATTGATTTTAGGGGCTTTTGCATCTATACCCAATTTTGGGGTCATAATTGAATCTATAACCACTTTGTAAAAAAGTTTGTAAGCGTACCCACTTTACGATCAACTTCAGACTTGTCGGGTCTGAAGTTAAAAAAAATTAGTGTGAAGTGAAAAAATTGCACTTCAAATGCACTTAAGGCTCAAATATGTCTGAAGTGCAAGAAATGGTTTCATGCACTCAAGGCTAATAAGTCTGAAGTAAAAAATTGCACTTCAGATGCACTTAAGGTCAATAACTCTGAAGTAAAAAATTACACTTCAAATGCACTTAAGGCCAAAAAGTTTGAAGTGCAACAAACGTTTTTATTCACTTAAGGCCAATAAGTCCAAAGTGAAATTTGCACTTCAGATGCATTTAAGGCCAAATAGGTCTGAAGTGTAATCAATGGTTTCATAAAAAAAAGTCTGAAAAATAACTTAAGTCCAAAAGGTCTGAAGTGCAACAAACGTTTTGCTACACTTAAGGCCAATAAGTCTGAAGGGAAAAATTACACTTCATATGCACTTAAGGCCAAAAGATCTGAAGTGCAACAAACGTTTTGCTACACTTAAGGCCAATAAGTCTGAGGTGAAAAATTGCACTTCAGATGCACTTAAGGCCAAAAGATCAGAAGTGCAACAAACGTTTTGCTACACTTAAGGCCAATAAGTCTACACTTCAGATGCACTTAAGGCCAAAATGTATGAAGTGCAACCAACGTTTTTATGCACTTAAGGCCAAATAGGCCTGAAGTGCAAATTGTCTATAACAGAAATTTATTCTTCGAATTATAACAATTCAATATACGATTTAATACCTAAATATACTCCAATTGAACTCAAATTTGAAACATAACCTCAAAATATCATCAGGAACAAATCACAATTATCAATTTGTCAAAACAACAACAAATCTAATGAACCCATTTTATAATTAAGAAAAAAAAGAAAAAAAATTTTAAGCAATAATAAAAATAAAATATAATAACAGCTCATTATTGTAAAATATCATAAACTACATTAAAATATATTTACAATCACTATAAAAGGTGAAGAGGAAGAATGAGAAGAAAATGAAGGAGAAGAATAAAAAAGAAAAAGAAGCCTGAAATTATTTAAAAAGTGAATACATGTTAAAATTTTTTTTAAAAAAAAATCAGTATAGATTAAACGAAAGCCACCGGTGGCCGTGCAATTTACATGTAAGTGATTGTATAACTACGTTTGGGCAAATCGATTGAGTAGAGCACTGGGCCCTTCACGGGGTTCATTACCGAAGAAATGACCAAACTGACAAAGGCGCAAAATTGCCGAAAGAGGAAAAATTCCGAAGACCAATGTTCACCTTCTCCATGTTCGTCTTCAAAATCATCGAAAACGGCTCAAGTCACCACTGCTTCCTCCAATGGCAGTGAGCCATTCCCCGATTTCCCTCGGCCCACGCCGGACGAATGCCGAACTGTGAGGGATGATCTCTTGGCCGTCCATGGTTTCCCCAGAGAATTTATCAAGTACCGCAAGCAAAGATCACCCAATCATGATAATGACATTGGAGATGAAGATGATGATGTTAGCGGTACTGAGTCTTGTAAACAGAGTGTACTGGACGGTCTAATAAGCACTATTTTGTCGCAGAACACCACTGAAGCTAACTCTCAGAGGGCTTTTGCTTCCCTCAAATCCTCTTTTCCAACCTGGGAATCTGTAAGCTATTTTCAAATTAAGTTACTCCATTAATTCAATTTCTTCGTCATGCTTGCTTTATGATGGCTAAGGGTTTGATTAACCAAAGACGGTATTTTTATTTTAAGTTTAATAGGGTAAATCTTAAACCCCTTCTGAGGTGCTTTTCGTCTATTTTAGGATTTAACGTTACTTACATTTTATGTTGGCTCATAGCATATTACCTGTTCCGTATGACATTGCTAGTGTAGATACTGGCCGATTCTTTATGTTTTTATATGGTGCTTTATTTTAGTACTAGCTTTTTTTGTACTATCGCTCTCTATATTGCTTAAACCAAGAACGATCACGTATTTCCTTGACTACTCTATAATCGATTATTGTGCATTGATGAAATGGATAAACTTTGGCACTTCGGACCAACTTATTTATTGCATTTTATCTTCAAATGCTTAGGTTCTAGCTGCTGATGCAAAGCTTGTTGAAGATGCCATAAGATGTGGAGGTTTAGCACCCACCAAAACTTCTTGTATCAAGGGAATATTGAGTTCATTGTTTCAGAAAATGGGAAATCTGTGCTTGGAGTACTTGAGAGAACTATCTATAGAGGAAATAAAAAGGGAACTCTCTTGTTTCAGAGGGATTGGCCCCAAAACGGTAACTTGTGCTCAGTTTTGTTTTAAATATTGCTTGGGGAATTGTGGACCATATTTAAGTCCAATATGAGTTGAGCTTGGAATTTGGATATTAATATGCCTATTTAAGTGTTATTTTTTGGTATACTTGTCTCTTAGAGATCTGGCAAGTTCCTATTGGCATATTAATTGAACAACCATGCATGCATTCATAACATTTTCATATTTCTTCTCTTTCTGTTGATAACTAGTGTTTGCCCCAAAAATTGGAAACAAATCAATTGAATTTTGAACGTGGGAAATGATAGGTAAGTGACAAATTCGATTGAAAACAAGTATATGATAAGAGATCAAAGATATTACAATTGTGAATCTAGATAGCCAATATATTGCCTTTTGTTTCTTTGCCTTTTTGTTGCCAGAGAGAAAAAAAAAACCTCTCCTACCCAATGCATCACTACACATATATATAGGAAAAAATCTACCCCCCCAGGTTGCCCACGTGGTGCCCCTTACAATCATTATAGTGTCCTTGCGTAGTGGGTGAAACCCACACACGTTTGGTAAAAGTCTTGCAGAGTCAGTGGAAGTACTGCAGGTTAGGTGAGGGGTCTGCACGCAAGGTACAGTTAGAGCAGTGCCATTGACTTTTGAACTGAGTCGGCACAACGGACATACCGAGCATCACGAGGGTTCGAAACGACCCTTCGATCACCATATCGGATCTGGCCTCGACTTCAGTTCCGAGCTCGATATCGGATATTGGCCTGAGCATTGATCGTATGGTTCCGATATCGACATCGGATACCGGTTCGAGCGTCGATCCTCCATTCCTCATCGACACTAGATGTCGGTGCAGGCGTCGACCATGCGGTTCCGACCCCGATCTGTTCCTTTACAAAAAAGCCGATTTTGCCACACACAAGTTGGTTCTGGCATTGTGGGCGATACTTTAAAACAATTATTAGTTATTAAAATTATCAGTATCACCTTTTTTAAGGAAGGGATATTCTAATTATTGACGTTAATTGAGAAGTCATTTGGCGTATTAAGGTGAGGAAGTTGAGGAGGTAATGGGGAAGATGAGTAGGGGTAGGGACACCGAACCAAATGAAATTCCGGTGAAATTTTGGAAGGACGCAGGCCGGGCAGGCTTGGAGTGGCTCACTGTTTTATTTAATGTTATTTTTAAGACGAAGAAGATACCTGAAAAATGGAGGTGGAGTTTGATAGTCCCATTGTACAAGAACAGGGGTGGTATCCAGAATTGCAATAACAATAGAGGTATCAAGCTGCTGAGTCACACCATGAATGTTTGGGAGAGAGTGGTGGAGAGGAGGGTGAGAAGGATGATGGTAGGCTAGAAACCCATGTTTTACACTCTAATTACTGTACTTTACGTATATTTGTGCTTAAATGATGGTGATCTTCGCTCATTACATGTTTTATGCCTTGCAGGAGTTGATTCCGAGTTAAAAAGATGAATTTGAGCTAAATCGAACAAGTTGAAACTTTGAAGTCTGAGCAGAATCCCAAGAAATTAAGCCGAGATCATGTTCGGGGATCGAGGACCAAATATCGATGTCAAAAAAGTGGAAGAAACAATTTACTCTGAGAAATATACATAACCGCGCCGCAAGGCGCAACGTGGCTGTGTAAATTTGAGCAGTCTGTCAGACACTTGCTCTCTGAAAATCCTCACACACATGGCGCATGGCACAACGCGGGGCGCGGCGCGGCGCATCGCACAGCGCGGGCCGCGGCGCGCCTGTACAAGTTCCCTATAGTATTTTCTTGTTTCGACTTGGAAAGGATAGTTCAGTCCGGACCCAATTTTACATGGTATATAGATACACCAAAAATATATTTTTGAGGGGACATTTGACCTACGAAAGATTGGAGAAGAAACTAAGGCAAGAAGATACATGATTTCATCAAGATTTCAACAAACAATCGGTGCAATACGGGAGGTTTGTATCGAATCATTAGCCTTGATTTTTTCTTTGTGTTTAAACCTTATTGAGATGAATTTGTCTATTGCTATGGAGTAATTTCCTTAGGGTGTTGACAAATATGGTATATTGATAATTTGATTAGGGATTCGATTCTTGACAATTGTTTGAATTTTTTGATTGAGTTTTAAATCGTATTGTGAAGTTATTTAATATTTTGTTTAATCGAAAGAGGAGCTTTATATTGAATTTCTTTACATCTTATACTCTAGTTTAAATTCGTGATTCAACTAGGTAATCGAAAGAGCCTCTTGAAATATTAATTGAACTAGAAAATAGGAAAATATTCGTGAGAAGTTACCCATTAGACTAAAACTATTATTTTATTCGTTGCAATTGTTCACCATGCTTCAATTGGATTAATACTGAAATTAATGTTCAATCGAAAGAGGAACATTAACTTCAAGTGTAATCTAATTGCTTAATTTCAGTAGTTAATCATAGTTGATAATCATTCAATCAAGTATTAATTTTTCTGGATAGTAATTAACTAGAATTATTCGAACACTATTTAAATCCAATCCATGTGAAGATAATAATTTAAATATACTACGTTTGACTAGTGAACATAATTTTTATATTGTGTTTTGCGATCATCAAATTATAGCGCCGTTTCTGGGGATTGGCAATCAATAATGTTTAAAATAGTTTTTAGTACTAATTCAGAACCAATTTGACTTTATTGTATTCATATTTTCTCACTTGTGTGCAGGATACATGTTTAACTTATCTGGTGTATGACTTGATCTTCTTCAAAGGAAGTGACCAAATACGAGCGTCTGCAACGGTTGAGGAAATAGAAAGAACTCACCAGAAAATTCTTGGAGCAATCTTCAACCCAAGCGAACATGGCTAAAAACGATGAGGAGGTAGTTGATGGACTTTGAGGAAATCATGAACACCTTTTAGTATAATGGAGTATCAAAAGATGCAATCTACTTAAGGGAATTCCCCTTTTTATTGAAGGATGACGCGAACCACTGGCTTCATAGCTTACCAACGGGGTCGATCAGTGTTACACCCCATGTTTTCGTACGTGAGAGTACATCGTAAGTCAAATTGATGTAAGCTCAGAAATGAGATTATATTTGAAAGTACATAAAGTAAGTTAACCATGTTACTGTGGAGATTACAAATCTTTAATATCACGGATAACAAGTACCAAGAGGGTCTGAAGGCTTAGAAGGTAAACGAATCGAAGAAAATAAGTTTCGACGAAAGCGACAAGTTGGGAATGTTATGACATGTACTTAGGGTACTTAGGGGTGAGACTAGGGTTCTTAACATGATAAGTAGGTTATGTTATGAGTTATTTTAGTCATATGATATTCGTGTGTTACGTTTTAAAGTCAAGCAAGTTGTGGAACAAAAGTTGGCAAAGGTTATCACAAGTTACTCATAATATGCTGAATATTAGGTCAAATGTAGCAGAGCGTTTCTTCTAATATACTTGGAATACAGGATGAAACACATTTCAAATTGAAGAGCTACAAGTCTCATTTCTAACGCATTAAACCATTCATCAATATGACATTGGAGTAGAGAGATATTCGCATTTTGGCAAGACAGCGCAAGTAGCTCGCAATGGGACTCACTTAGGCGATAGACGACCCTTGAACATTTTAAAGGGTTTGGATGGCTCAGTTTTTGTCATTTTCGACCAAGGACAGTTCCCAAACTCTCTCAACACCTCTCTAACAGTCCTCTATGATTCCAAGTCAAATCCAAGGTGGTTTTGCCTAGACCTAACCTCAAAAATTAGCCTAAGTGAAGAAAAGAGTATTTATGGTGTTGTGATGCCATTAAGGGTGCTTGTAAGCTAAGGGAAGCTTTGGTTAGAGTTTGTTCTGATTATTTAAGGTATGTATAACACTCTATTTCTTGGGCTTAAGCTTATCTATGTGTTGGCTAAGTTATTTGGATGAAGAATTACAAGATAGAACTTGAAATTGTATAAGAAGTTGTTGTCTCTTATTGAACTATTTTGGAGTTGTGTATATGACTTCATACGGCTAGAATTTATGGAAATAAGTTGGCTATGATACTATTAGTATGATTATGTTGGCTTACATGTCAATCTTGTTGAGGAAATTGGTAACTAGAAAAGAAATGGCTATAAAGCACTTGGAAGTTGTCCGTAGTGATATTATCTTGTGTTAGGCTATTTCCGATAACTTTGAAATTAGGTACAAGGTTGGAAATCATTTAAAAGGTATTGGTTATTATACTGGATATGTTACTAAGTTCAAGAATGAATGATAATGGGGTTGAAGGGTGCTAAAGGGATTCAATCCGAGCTTGCCTCTCGTCGTGATATGTTAATGACTAGTTAATGAAATATTTTGTACCCTATTGTTGATGTTGTTCTTATTGTATTTATCTAATTGTTGTTGTTGGCATATGGTATTGGAGGAGGCCCTTGTTACAGGGGAGATGCTGTCCAAATTTACATAAACGAGCTACTAGTTTAAGTTGCGGACTTAACCTTTACTCAACACTGATTTTGAATCTCCTTCGACTATGGTAGATTGAGTTGAGTTGTTTGAAGAATTGCTTGGAAGGTATTAAGGACTCAACGATGTTAAGGTACGTTAAGGCTATCCCTTCTTTCCTTTTGGCATGATCCATATAATACAATGAAACGAGCAAACGCACAACTCTCACAAGTGACTCTATTCTTGGAAGTACTAGGGATGCCTATGTGTTTGATTCCCCATATGTCTTATTATTATATCGTTTGTTCATGGGTCTCAGAAAATACGTAAGTCGATAAAGTTTATTCCATGATATTAACCGAAGGCATATTGATCTTATGACATTCCGAGAGATCTTATTGACTTACTTCTTATGCATTGCATTCATTTATACATGTACATTGACCCATGACCAGATGGCATTATATACGCGTATATTATATGTATATGGGGTATGGGAAAAGGTCGTTATATACACACCACCACTTGATCAGCTAGTATACGTTGATGATTTCGCCCATAGAGGCCGAGATGATATGATGAGATGCCCTCAGAGGCTTGATGACGTTATGTACGCATATACCTACGCATCATATGGCATTTATAAGCATATGCATGACATTATAACTGTTTCATGATTCACAGAGCTATTCAGACTTACAGGTTGAGTTCTTTACTCCATGTTTCTTTCATGTCTTTTATATATTGTCCTTCATGCTTTACATACTCGGTACTTTATTTGTACTGACGTCCCTTTTTCTTGGGGACGTTGCGTTTCATGCCCCCAGGTCCCGATAGACAGGTTGATAGTCCTCCTAGTAGGCTATCAGCTCAGTGGAAGGTGTTGGCGCACTCCACTTGCTCCGGAGTTGCCTATTTGGTTAGTATGCTTCGGACATGTATAGATTGGTATTGCTGGGCCCTATCCCAGCCTTTATGACATTTATGTACTCTTAGAGGATTGTAGACATAAGTCATGTATATGGATGATTGTATGGCCTTGTCGGCCTATGTTTTGAGTGTACAAATGATCATTTCGGTCGTATAGGTCCGTATGTCACATGTATAAGTTTCTATATCATGTTGGGTCGTCCTATGTCTAGTATTCCCTTATGTTTTATCCTGGTTATCTCATGATGACCCTTCCGGCCCACTTACCTATGACGGTATGATATGAATATGTTACGTTAGTACTCGATTGAGTAAGGCATCGGGTGCCCATCGCGGCCCTGCTATTTGGGTCGTGGCAATTAGAACATGGGAAGATATGACAAAAAAGTTTCTTGACAAGTACTTCTCAGCTGCAAAAACAGGAAAATTCAGAAGGGAAATTCACAACTTCTGCCAGAAGGACACTAAAATGGTTTTTAAAGCTTGGGAAAGATTCAAGAAGATAACGAGAAGGTGTCAGCATAAAAGAATCAAATTGTGGATGCAACTGCAGGACTTTTGAGATGGACTGACACCCTTTCCACGACGAACTCTGAGTACTGTATATGGAGGTCCATTAATGAAGAAAACTCTAGAGAAGGCTGTCTCAATCCTTGATGAATTGTTTGAGGATGCTAACCAATGGCCTGTTGAGAATAATGACAGAAAAAAATATGTTGGGGTTCACCAGGTGAACTCTAACACATCAGTGCAAGCCCAGCTAGACACCATGGCCAAAGAGATAAGAAAATTGACCTTAGCCAAGGTACAGAGTAAGGCTGTGGCCCACGGTGGGCCTGGCCCGGGACCGCCCCGGGACCGCGGGCCTGGCGGGCCTAGCGGGCCGGGCCCTAGCGGTCCTGGGCCTCTAGCGGTCCTAGGCCCGTGACGGGCCGGGCTACCCAAAAAAGCCC
>MCJB01002565.1:0-11797 GCA_002018475.1 Nicotiana obtusifolia | reverse complement strand
AGGAACATAAAGAACGGAATCTAGGGTGATAGAAGGCAAGGGATGAGCTTGTCCAACTCCTTTGGCCTTAGTTTGACAGCCATTGGCTAAAGTAACAGTGGGAAGAGACTGTGAATGTTCAATATTTGATAAAAGGGACATATTACCAGAAATGTGATCAGAGGCGCCTGAGTCCATGACCCATGGACCAAGAGTAGAAGACTGGGAAACACACGCAAAAGAATTACCAGCAACTGAAGTATTAGTCTGAGCAATTGAGGCTACTTGTGGAGATGTTTGCTTACTTGCGCGATACTGGAGGAGCTCATTATATTCTTCTTTAGATAACAAAACTCCCTGGTTACCTGTAGGCTCGGTCTGAGCAATGTGAGCATTTTTAGATGGACGACCATGCAAGGAATAGCACATCTCACGAGTGTGTCCAAGTTTGTGACAATAAGAACATTTGGGTCTAGATCTTCCAAAACTCATGTTTTTAGGCCCAAAAATATCATATCCGAGAGACATTGTTGCAAATAAGAGAGGAAACAAGTTGAACACACTGAAATCCGAGTAAAAAGGACCACTGGAGCTACTGGAATATCACTGTAGCTGCTGGATGGGTATTGTAGCTGCCGGAAAGTACTGTAGCTACCGGAGAAAACTCAACGTGGTTGAAATAAAACGAAAACAGCAGGGGTAGGGGCGGAATTACCAGGCGACTCCACTGCCCTGAAGGAGCTTCTTCAAAAACTGGCCGGAAACAGCCTCACGCGCCGGCGCGTGGGGGCGCGTGACGTCACGCGCAGACCTTCTGGTGGCGCGTGGGAGCGCGTGAGACAGCGTCTGCCGGAGGTCTTCACTGGGGTTTGGTCGCCGGACACTGACGACCCCTGTGGTGGTGTTGGATTTTGCACACCACTGACAGAAACTAGGCAGACGCAAATAACCCTCAAATAGGTCGCCGGAAAAAGAATTCCGGTGACTGATTCTCTTCCCGGAGTCGCTGGAATTTATGCACAGCGATAAGACTCTCACTATTGCTCTGATACCATGTGAGAAAGCACGGGAAAAAGAGAATATATTATTGATCTTCTTATTCAATACAAGAAGCCCTTATTTATAACTATATTTTACAAAGCATATACTACTCTACTAGATGTGGGACAAGACTAATATATATATATATATATATATATATACATACTCTATTATATACATATCTACAAAACTAACAATACTCTTGGAGAAGGCTAATGGACATCAAGAAAGACTGTGAACCGCATATTTTATGGAATGTAGGAAAAGGTGACCTTTCTTTTTGGTGGGATAAATGGACCAATAAGGAGCCCTTGCCAATTTAGTTCAACAGGGAAACAAGTCCCAGAAGATAAAAGTGGCTGATTTTATTGCGCACAACCAATGGAAGTTGGATAAACTCTGTGATATTCTCCCTTCTAATTTGGTTTCTCATATTCAATCTATCAAGATTTCTCCTGAAGAGAAGGATCTTCCTATCTGGCTTGCAAACCCCATTGGATCTTCTTCTAGTAAATCAACATGGAAAACTTTTAGAAAATCTAGAGGCTCTTCCCTCACTACAGCTAAGATCTGGCACCGTAAACTACCATTTATAGTATGTTTTCATGTTATGAGATTATTAAATGGTAAGCTTGCAACTGATGACTCTTTGATCAGGTTTGGTGTTAATGGGCCCTCAAAATGTTATTGTTGCATCATAGCAATATGGAAACTACAAACCATTTATTTTGTGATGGTGATGTGGCTCTAAAAGTTTGGAAATATTTTCAAGATGCTTGTGGATTGTCTATAAACTCTGTTGGTGGTATTCGGGCCAAATTCATCAGATGGTGGCTCATTAAACCACAAAACAAAGTTCATGACATGATATTGCAATGTCTCCCCTCTGTTATCTGTTGGGAAATATGAAAATATAGATGTACCTACAAATATGAGGGTATCAGAAGTTCAATTCATAGAATCACTGATCAAATTACCTACTTGATGCAATTGTTGCTATCTACTGAATTTCCTTCTCTGCCTTTTATGTCTTCTTTCCCAAGGATATGTCAATTGGTAGACATAATCAAACCTCAACTACACATTCTTCTTGTGAGATGGAATAAACCGATTGTAGGGGAATTCAAATTAAATGTTGATGGTTGTAGCAAAGGAAACCTAGGTAATGCAGGAGGTGGAGGGGTGTTAAGAGATCATCTCGGACGTTTGATCATGGCTTTCACGGTTTATTTTGGTAGTTTCTCAAACAATTCAGCTGAAGCTCAAGCAATCAAAACTGGAGTTAGATGGTGCTTAGACCATGGCTTCACCAGGTTGACAGTTGAGTCCGACTCTCTAATTGTTATCCAGATGATAAGAGGAGAAATTTCTACTACTTGGCATATAAAGGATCAGATCTCAGCGATTCAAGCAATGAACCTAATTGGAAATTTTCATTATGTTCACACACTCAGAGAAGGTAACATCCCAGCAGACCTCCTAGCTAATATAGCTGAAGTGGAGAGGAAGAGTCAGTTCTTCACTGAGGCTATAAATCTTCCAAGGCAGATTATATCCTTATTGAAGAATGATGAGAAAGGGATGCCAAATTTCAGAATCAGGGTAAGAAAGAGGACCTTTATTTTTGATCCAGGCCGACAGATCTTTCTTAGTTCCTTTGTTTTGTGAGCTAATATGTTTAAGGAGCAACCCTCTTAATTCTTGTTGGACTAGTCAAAATCAAATGGATGGACTTAGTCCATCCCAGCTTTACTCTGAGAGGTTTGGTTTATGCCCCCTCTATGTATATCTTGACTTATCAATATTCCCTGGTGGGGAGCTTTTCTTGTTAAAAAAAATAAAAATAAAAAAAATATAAAGAAACATATATTGTGTGTCTCCTCCATTATTATCACAGTGATCTTTTCTATTTTTAGGCAACAATCTTTGAAGGGGGGCCTTGAAATAACTGGTAAAGTTGCTGCCATGTAACTAGGAGGTCACGGGTTCGAGCCGTGAAAACAACCTCTTGCAGAAATATAAGGTTGCGTACAATAGACCCTTGTGGTCTGGCCCTTCCACGGACATTGCGTATAGCGGGAGCTTAGTGCACCGGGCTGCCCTTTTAATATGTTATCTTGCTACTAAGTAGAATAAGTAGTAACATGGAAACCACGAATCACGATATCCATGTTTTAACAAGCAAACGAAAAAATAAACAGACAGATAGCTCATAGAGTTTCTGGCTACTTAAAGATGGTGAAATAAGGAAACAGTTTAAAAAACCAATAACAGAATCAAGTTTGTCTAGCTTCTTGAGAAAGCTGAAAATGGAGTACGACATGGGATGGTTGGTATAGTTGCCCTTTATGGTTTCTTGAAGAAGGAAAATAAATGGTTTTATGTGAAGAAATTGAATATAAACCAATGTTTTCTAGGCTAGCCTTTCATTGGGAATATGCTGTCCTTTGTCAAAAGTTACAATTATGGTGACCCTGAGTCCTTCATCTCTTCCTTTGTCACCAGGTCCCTTACTCATTCTTTCTTTACTTTTTAGTTATTATTGTGCACTATTCTCTAATAATTTTACTCAAAAATAGGAGTGACAATGGAGGGAGTTATATAGCATTTATGTATGGGAAGCCATGCATCATTGCTACAACACCAGAAACATGCAGGCAAGTAGTGATGGATGATGACCATTTTGTGTTGAGTTTCCCAAAATCCGTGACAGATCTAACACCAAAGAGAACATTTTATGGAGTTACAAGGCAGAAGCACAAGCTTCTGCGACAGATTCATTCACAGGTCACGATGCATTATCACTACACATGACTATATACAGAGGCGGAGCTAGGATTTGAACTATATGGGTTCTAAATTCTAGGATAGTGAAATAAAGTGTTAGTAACTAGGTTCTGAATTTAATTTTTGTCCATAATTAGTGAATTTCTTAATACAAATAGAGTTTGGACTGATGCTACTGGGTTAGGCTGTACCAGTATGTCGGCTTCTAGCTCCGTCACTGACTACATAAAGGATATTGATGCTGTTGCTACATTCCATAAGCGCGGTAGCCAGTTGAGTTGCTAACTGAAATAAAGAAGTTTACATCTCAAGTGATCATGACTGTCACTATAAGTACACAAGTTGATCAGAAATGGTTTGATGTAGTTGAAAATGAGTTTGCTGTTTTCGTTGATGGAGTTTTTGCCCTGCCACTAGATCCAGAATCTCTACCACATGGCACTCAAGGTTAGTTTTTCCATCAGATTATTTTAGAAAAGACCACCACCCCGCCAAAAATAAATACAGCTTTGCTTCTTAATCGATAGTTAATCTAGAATCATTGAGTTGATATACTTCTAAAAGGTGCCAAACTTCCAGACCACAACAAGAAAATTGTTTCCTTTTCAGTTTCCTTTCATGGTTGTCAAGAGAACTTAACCAAGATATTTCAAGTAGCAATAGAAGAAAGGTGGGTCAAGAATACTAGCAATAAATCTTTAACAAAAAGGAGTATTTTGGATTCATTGCTGGAGAGAAAAGAAGAGGAGGGCAGGGTATTCAGTGATGAGAAAATTGTGAACATACTAATTCTGTATGTCTTTAGCTGCCAGATATCCACTGCCCCTACAAAGCTACGTGGTGCTCTTCTCTACCTGCAAGAACATTCAAAATACTTGCAGAAAGCTAAGATCAAAATAATGGACAAGTGTTACCTTTTTACTTGCTTTTTAATTTGATTATCACCATTAAGTTTACTGTTAAAGGTTTCCGATAAGAGTTTAGTGTGTTTAAAGGTTACACGTATAAATTCAAACAGCTTGTGCATTGTTTATTACTTCAGCAAATTTGACTAGAAAGGTTACACCTTACAGGAGGAACAAGAGGATATTGTAAAGAGAAGACCATCTTCTCGAACAGTGCTAACCCTCAGTGAGATTAGACAAATGAAATATTTGTCAAAGGTAAGTTATAATCCCCACTGGAGCAATCTGCTAACTATACCTCTAGATGTTTATCGGGTCTTTCTTTTTGACAACTTATTATTAAACTCTTAAGTTGTGTACTTTTGACCCTCTAAGTAATTGATGAAACACTATGCCTTGTTAATGCTGCACCACTTTTTAGAGAAGCTACAGCTGCTGCTAAAATGAATGGTCTGTAGTCCATATGCACCTCTTGTCATCATTTCTGCTTGTTCTTTCCATTCTCCAACCATTCTCCTCCATCCAATAACTAAGTTAGTCCAAAATATTTTGAAGTTCTCTTAATATCATAGGATACACTATACCTCAAGGATGGAAGGTTTTTGGTTTGGACAAGGAATGTTCATATGGATCCTAGCAATTATCCGAACACTAAGGAATTCAATCCTTGAAGATGGGATGTAAGTTGCAGCAGTGCAATACATGTCTTAAGAATAGACATTCATCTATTTAAGTGATTACAGTACAAATCCTTACATGACAACTATCTTCATTTTTGTCGGATTACGAAACCAAGCCTAGTCAGCATCTTGCCTTTGGAGTCAGAAGCAGGTTTTGTCCTGGTGCAGACTTGGCCAGGCTTGAAATTTTAGTTCTCCTACATTATTTTATTCTCAACTACAGGCAAATGGTCAGTTATTATGTATTTGTATTCTTCAACCATCCATGTAAATCTTATGTGCTCATTACTTCATAGAAAAGTATAAATGATGATTAAAGATATGAAGAAAAAGAATGTATGTTGTCATGAACTTATTATGTTTAATTATTTGAAACTGAGATCAAACAAGAGTGTGATTACAAATGCAAAACGTAGTGAGAGAGTTTTGATGTGCAGGCTTGAGAGGCTTAATGCAGAGAGCAAGGTGCAATATTTTCCAAGGATCAGGCCTTCTGACAATTGCCTTGCAAGAATTTGGGAGCTCTCTGCAGAAAATATATGAATGACTTTTGATTCTTTGCACTTTAGCTGATGCCTTGCTTCCAGTTTGAAAATGACTATGGGCCAATCATGTATGTAACTGAATAAATGATGTCACCATTCTGATTGCTTTATATGTAAATTTAAAGCAATATGCGCTGTCCCCCGTGAATATGATCATGAAAGCTTCACATGCATTTTCAGAAAAGATACATCTATGTAACAGATGAGTTTAAATGGTGTAACATGGTCAGTGAGTATTTATATAGCTGACCCCAACTTGTTTCGGATTGGGGCATAGTTGTTGTTGATACATCTATTTAACAGGGTGGAATTCATTTAAAAAGAATTGGAAGATGAAATTTAGAGGACCATATGATCTTAATTACAAAAATCGAATCACAGAACTGCATAGGCAAAGATGTTATGAGGCAAGTGAAAAATAGTTTGATGCTTGAACAGTTTTATTTATTGACTGGAAATTTGTATAATAATATCAACCTTAAGCACACCAGTTAGTCCAAGTTGGATCAAGAAGCACATTCAAGTGTTAATGACTATCCTCTTCTTCACAGAATTTTGTGTACTCTTTGGAACCCATCAAAGATTCCAATTCTGATGGACTACTTGGCTTCACTTTAATCATCCATCCATCTTCATATGGGCTTGAATTTACCTTGATTGCAGAAAGTAACAATGGAAATAAGATAATACAAAAATGACATTTCAACCAACTGGTAATTGAACTATCAATTAGTGAAATTTCTTATCAATCATGATAATTACCAAGCCAGGCGTTTCAGTAAGCTTTGTGTTGACCTCAACAATCTCGCCCGAGATTGGACAATTAATGTCACTAGTGGCTTTGACACTTTCAACAGCTCCGAAGCTGCTTCCTTGGGAAACAGAACCACCAGTTTCTGGTAGATCAACAAACACTACTTCTCCAAGATGGTCCTGATATCATCCAATTGTTTGAAAAATTAACTTCTACTCCTAAATTATGAACATCTCTTAACTGAAATATATTTCGTACACACATCATTCAGGAACTTGGTTCTGGTATTTGATCCTACAAGTGTATCTGTTGAAGTGCATCACAAATAGATATGTGCACTATAATTCTAATATGCCTTTACTTCAATTTTCCTTATTTTCTTTTCCAGTAAACCAATAAGTTCATCATGTTTTTTTCTGTATAAATTCATGGACAAGCATGAGTAAATTTTAGCTTTTGTTAGCATTGTGCTATAGAGATGTTATTCATTTAATTGGTTTATTCGGATTAGCATTTGCAATCGCCTAGAGGAAATGTGTCTTTAAATCCTCTAATACAAGCTTTGGCCAGAAAATGTGACTTGAGACTCAATACACACATCAATATAGGATGGACATACAGGTAATAACTTTTACCCTTGGAAGATCTCCAATAGAAATAAACAGACGTAAAGTTATATTGACAATGTTAGCAGTGGTGTATCCAATGAACAAGGTATGAGTGCATCTGAACCCATAACTTTCAGCTTAGACCATGTATATATGTTAAAAAATCACTAAATATCTACAAATAATAGATGTTGCATCCAGTAAATTAGATTAAAGTGGTAGAATTACCATAAAGTTCAAATCTTGGATCCTAAATACATTACTAGCGTCAAATAGATTTATGTTATCGGTGTACATAAGTTAAATCTGCGAGGAATATATGCAAGCATTAATTAAACCTGAGCATGATCAGTGATGCCAATAGTGGCCACTGAACCGTCATGTTTCACCCATTCATGTGAAGATGCATACTTCAGCCCATCAAGAACTGCAAAGCTAGCATTTCTGAGAAATTTGAAGTGAAAAAAAAAAACATAATACTACGTTTGAAAGTAAGAATATAGACAAAAGTGCAATTATTGTGAACGAGTAATTACCAGTTGAAAAGCATCTGGAGAGAGAAAAGGCAGGGGCAATTAGATTGGTTCTGGAGATTCTTAGTGCGTTGGCTGTTGAAGAAGCCCACATTCTCAGAGCCATACTTTTCTATTATTTCTTGCTTCACAAAAGAAGACGAGCGTTACTGCTTGCTATATACTTGTAGTTTTTATTATCTTGGATGAACGGTGGAAAATGGAAGCCTCATCCTATGAACTGAACTCTGTGACCAAGTGCTTTATATCAGCTGTTGCTAGTAACGGTATAATAACCAGCAAAAGTTACAACGCATACTTACTAAATAATTGGGACAGGTGACCCTAATTTTTTAATTATATTTTATCATTGTGTTACTATTCCATTTTTTGCAAAAGCTGAAAGCATCTCTTGAGTCCACTTTAATTGATTTATGGTCCTTTTTTTTTGTCCACAATATTTAATTTTTTCAGATATCAACAAGGAATAATTTCTTTTTTTTCAAAGTTGTCATTGGAGTAAAGAGCCTAGAAATATTTGTTGTATTTCCAATAAACAAATTAAGGTTAATATAGTCAATTTTATTGTTAATTAATGTTCGAAGATAAATTTTTTAATACGTGTGAAAACAGCTAAAAAAGCAATTAAGATGGACCGAAGGGAGTAGTTTTTCAGTTTTGACAAAAATTGAACAATTTTAAGCTATGGAGATTAATTTGGTTGAAAATCTTTTCTGAAGATTCTTTCCAATTTCTAGAAGAAGAAGAATTTTCTTTTATATGTTCTTGAAACAAATGCCAAGCAGGCAGAAAAATTCTAAGCATTCTTTGAGTGAAGAGTGGCTCGAGGAGCATATGGGTTGAATTGAATTGGGCTTCCATTGATTCAACATCACATAGACAACTGTGAAGGGTGAAGTTCACAAGTCTTTTCACTTTTGACCTTTGCGGCATATCACTTGATCATGGACAAATATTTAATTAATTTTTTTTTATTAAACTTGAAGTTTTTTTATTGGTCAAGTGACTTTCTCTAAAGGCCAAAAGTTTAAAATCGTCTCATATGGTGTTTTATTTCTGTCATTTTTCTGAATTTTGAAGGGATATGCATGCCAAGATTTTAAGAATTATAGCATATTTGTCGGATCGGCCAACAAAATTTATAATCACTAGCCAAATATATAAAATTTTTATACTAATTGTATATAAAATATATATATATATATATATATATATATTATATGTATAAATAAAATATATATTATATGTGCACTTGCCAGCTATTATTTTGAGGGTCGGTTATGTTGTATAAAAATACCTAGATTAGTTTATAAGGTGCTCACTTTGCTATGTAGTATGATAAGTATTTTTAAAAATAGTGAATTTCAGCCACCTAAAAATAAAATAATTATGTTCAAATTCACTTATTCAAGTTAACAATAAGAATTCATAAGTGATCATCACTAAAAATTCCAACATGATTATTTCTAGGCAATTATTAGTCCCACTATTCATGGTGGGATGGTGTCAAATTCAATGATATTAATTAAATATAATAGTACTGGTGTATAAGTACAACTATGTAGATTAGTAGGGACTATTATTATAGGTCGAACAACATAAAAGTCTATATATTTGGAGAAAAATCTTGATAAGTTTAGTCATCAAATAATTACTACAAAAAATAGGACTATAGGAGTAATTAACAAGGGAAAAAGAAATTGAGGTGACATGTGGCTAATCTAATAAAATGGGTGGACTACTTAGAAATCCTAGATATCTACCAGATTTTGGATTGTATAATCATGATTTGATGACTTAACCAGGACAAAGAAGGTTAGTCAAGAATTCTGTATGCAACAATAATAAGATAACCGATTCAGAAGAAGAACTAGAAATGACTCATCAACAAATGTTGAATGAGGTTAGTAACCAATTTAACTTGGACTCTTTGGTGGATAATTTAACGCAAGTGACGAAACTATTGTTCGAGAACATGAATTAATGAAATTACAATCAACTTAACTTGGATTCTTCAGTGGATGTCCCTGTATTTTTTTTATGAGTCAACGTAAAAAAATAATTAAAGAAATATATTACATTTTTCTTTAGACTATTCTTATATTTCATACATTTATGTAAAGAGGATATTTGTATTCCCTAGGTTAGGTTGATAACTTACTGCATCTTTGTTCTCAAAATTATTTTATTTAACAAAGTTTTAATAAATAAAAACACAAAACAAAAGCCATTAAGTACATCTCCTCTATTTGAATAGCGTTCCGTGTTTCTACTTGATTCTTTTGGAAATTCGACGAAGACAATCTCCAAAATATGGTTATGACTGAACGCATTAATGTATACATAATTTAATTATGACTGAACGCATTAATGTATACATAATTTAATTTAACTTGCCGACAACATGCAAACGTTGGTGTGCCTACAACTTACGCCTTACGAGGAAGCTAATGTCCAATAGGTTAACCTTTTAACTAAGCCGGTCATAATCATTTTTATTCAGACTAGCTATTTGGAGTATTTTGATAAACTAGTTTTTCTGCACAAGTATATGCCAAGTCATATAGTACACATTATCTTAAAATAATATTTTGAGCAAGTGTACGTAAAAGAATATAGTATAAATTTTGTGCATGATCATTGTGAATTATCGTTAGGTGAATTACTCCTCCAAACCTATGAAAATGAACAGTGAAAGTTTAGTTAAATACATATAGTTGCATACTTATTTCGTTCTACGAGGTAAAATATGTAACTAAATATATTTCATCTAATTACTTCTTTATAGACGTATTCCTTGTGTATGTCCTTTCCATTCATTTTGATTTTTCTGTTATAATCAAGACTCTTGTGGTCGACCACTACTAAAAATCAGGTAAAAAGCGACCGGAAAAAGCGACCAAAGTTGGTCCCTATATGTCTAAAAGCGACCAAAAAGCGACCACAATGGTCTGGTCACCATTTAGTTGGTCCCTTTCCAATAGCGACCAATCTTGGTCGCCAAATAGCGACCAAAGTTGGTCGCCCAGTACAAAATACAAAAATTTAAAATCTGCTCACAAGCGACCAACTTTGGTCGCTTTTTTGGTATTTTAAATTTTCTGTATTTCTCAAATAGCGACCAACTTTGGTCGCTATTTGAGAAATACAGAAAATTAAAAATACCAAATAAGCGACCAAAGTTGGTCGCTATTTAGTATTTTTAATTTTCTGTATTTTCAAATAGCGACCAACTTTGGTCGCCATTTAGAAATGCAGAAAATTAAAAATACTAAATTGGCGACCAAAGTTGGTCGCTTTAGCAGATTTTAATTATTTTTTTTTTGAAATTGGCGACCAACTTTGGTCGCAATTTGCAGAATCAGTTTTTTTTTAAGCAAAATAGCGACCAACATGCGACCAAAGTTGGTCGCTTTTGTTGGTATATTTTTTCAAGAAACTGGCTGTTTTGCCAGCCACACCCCTTGTCAGTTTTACCAAATTCCTAAAATATGCATTGAAACCATTAAAACAACAACAACAACAAGAACTACTACATCAAACAACAACAACAACAACAACAACAAGAACTACTACATCAAACAACAACGATACTAACAACAACAAGAACTACTACATCAAACAACAACGATACTAACAACTACAATAAACAACACATTAAACAACAATATTAAACAACAATAAGGTTTAAAGTTCAAATGAACTTATACATTATATAAGTTGTTATTACAATTCAAGGTCAACTCATATCTACTTCATCGCCGGATGAATTGTCATTATCAGACTGAGGGTCTGGCGATGCTTCCGGTGACCGGGGAATAGGAAAAGCGCCAGAAGCCATGAGAGATTTGATCTGCTCTTGTAGAGCAGCATACTGTTCATCTCTAAGTTTATCTTTCTTCTTCTCTCTTTCTTCTCTCTCCTTCTCTCTTCGTTCTCTCTCCTTCTCTCTTTCTTCTCTCTCC
>MCJB01002564.1:0-11805 GCA_002018475.1 Nicotiana obtusifolia | reverse complement strand
AAGATAACCGACTGTGCTCTTTTCCATGTACATCACGTCCAAAAAACACAAGCTCCAAGTCTTCCCAAAAACCTGAACATGCATCGATAACGCCGAAAATAGCACACGCCCATCTAGTTCTTTGCTGAATTACCCCTAATACTTCCTTTTTCTTAGTCATAAGTAATCCGCCCACGTACCGATAATCAGAAACTGCACAAGCAGACAACCACGCAATCCAATTGTAAACGGTGGGGCTCTCCCCCACTTAGCTCTAAGCCACCGTCACATAATGTAGAGCCTACGATGATTCCTCCTTCTCAATTATCATGATCTCGCACCATTAACCCGACAGACTTCTCGAAGTCTTTGTTGAGCTTTTCATGAATATCCTGGATCACAAGTCATACTCGCACACTCGACCTTTTACTGGGTAGCAAGTAATATACCTCGCAGAAGCTTCATCAACATCATGCCACCGCTAACCTGCTCACATGAGATAACCCACCTGTGGAATTCCTTACCGACATCTTCTAACGACGCTGCTCACATATTGCATCAAATCGAAATCCATCTCTGTAGCACCTGAACCAATAAAATGTTATCGACTCTAAGCCTCTTCGATGTTCATCTTTCTCAAGCTATCCACACTAGAAATACTAATTCGATTTGAATCGCTGCCCACAGCTATCCCTGGCAACCACCCCTCAGGCACCATTTCACAGCACCATGCCCGAAAGAAAAATCCAAGAAGACCGTAACACCGACGAACCATAATGCGTTCAAACAAGGATGACGACACCGCATCATATTGAAAATTCCATCATGCTTGAAAATATCAAGTCTTGTTTCTTCATCAACCAAACATGGACATCTATAGTCCAACTGCCTTTCCTTCGCTAGAATTAAATGCTGAACCTCTAAATCATACACTAGGAAATCCTCCTTTCGAGTCATTCACTGTCGCGTTCCATGTATGAGCACTCTACCATTTCACCAACATTGTATGACAACAACGCATAGACATTGTAGCAATTCGTGCACGGTCTCAAAACCATAGAAGATGCAGATACTAAGCTGAAGCATAAGAACATCCTTCCAAACGGGAACGATAATACCCTGCCCGAACACGCATCTGGCACCACGTCTGTAGTACCACTACAACTCTTCGACGCCCAATTGATAACAAGTGCTTTGCGCCGCATAAGATTGAGTAGGAAGGATATAAAGGCATAAGCCTCAATAGAATCAAACCGTACGATAAGGATATCAAGAATATGAAGTTTTTTTTTTAAAAAAGGTTCCGCAGCCTCTCGAAGATAAGTACAGACGTCTCCGTACCGATCCGCAAGACTCTACTAAACCCGCTCATGACTAGTGAGACCTATGTAACCTAGGCTCTGGTACCAAGCTTGTCACGACCCAAAATCCCAACCCGGTCGTGATGGCGCCTCTCATGATGACAAGGCCAGCCAAACAACCTAAACTTCGCTCAAACAGTTAAATAATACGAAAATAATATAAGTATGGTTAAATAACAGTAGTTTGCGAAAAAAAATAGTAAACCATCCCGACTACAACCCTCAGATCGGGGTGTCAGAAAGTCATGAGCCACTAATGAAACCCTAATAATAAAATAACTATTACAATATCTTGGGCACAATTGTTTGAGGAAAGTGGAAACAACAAAATAAAAGAGATACGGGCTGCGAACGCCAATAGCTACCTCGTAATCTCCGAATCACCACCCTGACAATAGTAGTAGTCAGTACTTCAGGGTGGAACCGATAACGCCTGTATCTGCACACATGGTGCAGGGAGTAATGTGAGTACTTCCAACTCAGTGAGTAATAAATATAAATAATGACTGAAAGTAAGAAACACATAAGACTTAGAGCAATCCACGATGGAACAATAAAAACATGTAACATCTCAAATAGATAGCGTGAAGTAAATGGAAACAACACCATCACAACCAAAAATGCAATGAAATGCAATGCAAGTCATGACTATCGTGGCGGCATGCCACCCGTTCCCTGGGTACCCGGCGCTTACTGTGGGGGGTTCAGTAGCGCAATATCTCGTGACGGCATGTCACCCGATCCATGCACATTACATCTCGTGGCGGCGTGCCACCCGATCCATTAAAATCAAATCCCGTGGCGGCGTGCCACCCGATCCATTAAAATAAATCAAATCCCGTGACGGCGTGCCACCCGATCCATTAAAATCAAATCCCGTGGCGGCGTGCCACCCCATCCATTAAAATAAATCAAATCCCGTGGCGGCGTGCCACCCGATCCATTAAAATCAAATCTCGTGGCGGCGTGCCACCCGATCCATTAAAATAAATCAAATCCCGTGGCGGCGTGCCACCCGATCCATTAAAATCAAATCCCGTGGTGGCGTGCCACTCGATCCATTAAAATCAAATCCCGTGGCGGCGTGCCAACCGATCCATAAAAAAAATCATTTGAAAAAATCATTTGAGTTTCAAAACTGAGTTTATGAAATGAATCAATGCAGCAACAATACCCCTGAAGGGTTCACATAACCGGCGAGATGCCAAATAATACCCCTGAAGGGTTCACATAACCGGCGAGATGCCAAATATGATGTAATAAACAATGAAAAATACCCCTGAAGGGTTCCATAACCTGCGCGAAGCCCAAATATGATCTAGTACAAAATGACAACTACCCCTGAAGGGTTCACATAACTGGCGGGAAGCCCAAATATGGCAAGTAGCCCAAATCACAATGATATCAGTTAGATTTCAATCAAGTATGTAGTAGAAATCATCAATCGGGATGGACCAAGTCCCAATCCCCAGAAGTAAACAACCTCATGCTCATCATCGAGCATGTACCTCACCTCTACATAGCACTATGAGGTGCAAATCCGGGGTTTCAAACCCTCAGGACATCATTTACAAATATTACTCACCTCAAACCGGCTAAATCCTTAGCCCGCGACGCCTTTGCCCTTCAAATTGGCCTCCACGCGCGTCGAATCTACCCAAAATCGTAACGAATATGTCACAATTAATTCGATTAAGTCAATACAATTTATAGGAATAAATTCCATATGAAAATACTAATTTTTCCAATAAAATCCGAAATTTGCACTTAAATTCGCCCGTGGGGCCCACATCTCGGAACCCAACAAAAGTTACAAAATCTGAATACCCATTCCGATACGAGTTCAACCATACCAAATTTACCAAATTCCGATAACGAATCGACCTCCAAATCTTAAATTTTCATTTTTGAAAGATTTTACAAAAATTCCGATTTCTTTCATCAAAACTCGAATCAAACGATGAATGTGACCATGAATTTATGAAATATAGTCACTTTCGGATGTAGAACACTTACCCAGTCGAAGCTATGAAGAAATCCTCAAAAATCGCCCAAGAACCGTGCTCCAAAAATCCAAAACGAAATGAAGAAAATGACCATTTTCGGTCCTTAAATATCTGTCCAACACTGCCTGGAAAACAGCAGTACCAGCCAACTTTAATATATCGTAACTTTCTGTATTCATGTCCAAATGATGGATGGTTTATCTTTTTGGAAACTAGATTCGAAGGGATACAACTTTCATTTTTGGATCATCTCCCAATTCCTTACAGATTACGAGATATAAGCTTCCAAAGTCGGTCCTATGCAGCAGAAATTTTTGCCATCAGCACTGCCTGGAAAGCAACAGCAGTACCAGTCAACTTTAATCTATCGTAACTTTCTGTATATATGTCCAAATGATGGATGGTTTATCATTCTCGAAACTAGATTCAAAGGGCTACAACTTTCATGTTTTGCAATTTTCTGATTCCTTATAGATTGCAAGATATGAGCTTCCAAACTGGACTACACGCACTAATTTTTCTGCAATTTTCTGCAATTTTTTTCATATTTTCCAAAGATGAAATAGTCCGTTTAACCACCCAAAACTCACCCGAGCCATTCGGGACCCCGTCCGGATATACCAAACAAGTCCTAAAATATATTACGGACTTAGTCGAGGCCTTAAATCACATCCAACAATGCTAAAAACACGAATCATACCCCAATTCAAGCATAATGAAACTAATAAATTTCAACTTCTACATTCGATGCCGAAACCTATCAAATCGAGTCCGATTGACCTCAAATTTTGCACACAAGTCATAAATGACATAACGGACCTATGAAATTTTTCAAAACTGGATTCCAACCCCGATATCAAAAAGTCAACCCCTCGGTCAAACTTTCCAAAAATCTTCTATTTTCCAACATTCGCCAAAATGCGTTGAATTGTCCTACGGACTTCCAATTTTAAATCCGGACAT
Source organism: Nicotiana obtusifolia (assembly GCA_002018475.1). Classification (NCBI taxonomy): domain Eukaryota; kingdom Viridiplantae; phylum Streptophyta; class Magnoliopsida; order Solanales; family Solanaceae; genus Nicotiana; species Nicotiana obtusifolia. Next base: position 7,496 of record MCJB01002564.1, on the reverse strand, counting down.
ACGCCTAAGTCCGAAATCACCATACGAAGCTATAGCAACTCTCGGAATTTCATTCTGACCCTCGGATCAAAATCTCGCCTAACAACCGGAAATCGCCAAAATACTAACTCCACCAATTCAAGCCTAATTCTACACGGCACCTCCAAAACCAATTCCGATCACACTCCTAAGTCATAAATCATCTCCCAAAACTAATCGAATCGTCGGAATTCACATCTGAGCCCTCTAACTCATAAGTCAACATCCGGTTGACTTTTCCAGCTTAAACTTTCTTAAAAGAGACTAAGTGTCTCATTTCTTACCAAACCCACTCCGAACGCAAACTACTCAACTCGATCACATAAAACACGGATAACGAAGCATAATAAAGCAGAAATGGAGAAAACGGAGCGGTAACTCATGATACGACTGGCCGGGTCGTCACAAATACAGTATGTATATACTAAATATATTAACAAGAAAGGGACCAACTCCGGTCGCTATTTTATATCCTTCTTATTAGCGACCAAAGTTGGTCCCAAAAAGAAAATCTGATTTATTTTAATTTTCCAACTTAGCGATCGAGTTTGGTCGATAATTTCCCTATAAAAATTCCCTCCAGATTGCGACCAATGTTGGTCGCCCAATTAAAATTTGATTTAATTAATATTCCAGATAAGCGACCAACTATGGTCGCCAATTTCCCCATAAAATTCAATCAAATAAGCGACCGACTTTGGTCGCTAAATTAAAATCGGATTTATTTAATATTCAAGATTGGCGACCAACTTTGGTCGCTTATTTCCCCATAAAATTTCCCTTCGATAAGCGACCAACTTTGGTCGCTATACTAAAATCTGATTTATTTAATATTCAAAAGAAGCGAACAACTTTGGTCTCTTCTTTCCCCATAAAATTCCCCTTCAGTAAGCGACCAACTTTGGTCGCTAATTTTAAACGTGGGTCTAGTTTTGCGACCAAAGTTGGTCGCCAATTGTGAATTTTCTTTGACCAGGTTGGTCTGACCAGTCCGGTCAAAAAGTTGACGAATATGGAGACCAATGGGCGACCTATTTTGGTCGCTATCTGATTTAAGTTTTTTTTTCAATTTTTTTCTCTACTTTTGCGACCAATGTTGATCGCTTTTTGTGGCAGACCAACTTTGGTCGCTAATTTTTGGTCGCTAAAACACTGATTTTTAGTAGTGTATATAAAATCCAAGAAGAGAAATAGAGGAGACGGAATCACATCCTGCCTCCTCAGTTCCTCAAGACGCTCAACTTCCGACGGTTTCAACTTCCGTGACCAAATGATGCCTTCATTCCTTTACTTTTGTTTGTACCATGTATAGTTTATTCGGGTTTTTATGCCTAGAAATGTTAATGAACTTTATTTCACAATTCTTATTCTCATACTTAAATATTTCATACTTAGAAATATTTTATTTCTATCTTTTGTCACTTTCAGTGTCAATATCCCAGTCGAGTGGTTATACTTAGTCTCATAGACTTAAGTTTTTTCTTTTTTGGCTATCATTTCAAGAACGATGACTTTGAGCCATAACTTGGAGTATCTGGATTAAATATAAATAAGGGACCTTTTGTGTTATTTAATGCTTACGAAGATGCTGCTCATCTTTATTTCAGTAAGAAACGGATAACTGATCTGGAGAGAAGACAATACCGAAGGGATATCAAATCTAATATAGAGTTTATGAGAAAATATTAAGTAGACATGTCTGGATAATAAAAATAATGTTTGAAATTCTCATTAATTAGTGGAATAATTGATCTGTATACAATATCAATGATAAAACACTTAATAGACTTGAAAGATTACATGTCCGAGAAAAATAATTCGATTCCTTTATAAGGGTTTTTTTATTTATTTATCAAAATGGTCGCTACCAGACTCTCTGTACTTACTTAACTTATCCGAAATAATCTTGTTCCGGTTATATCGCCTAAAAAGAGTGCCTTGCAAAGTTTTCCTAAAATAATTGATCTTTGGTCTTAATGAATCATCTTCATGACTCCGTATAGTGTAGCTCCCCAGTGTTCGAGGTTGAAGTATGAGATCTCAGACTCTGGTCCTATGATTCGACTTCCTTGATCTTTTACTTTGGTAAATTAATCTTCTCTCGATCTGGTTCTTGGAAAGAAAATATAGGGGACAAGAAGAGCGTAGATAAAAATGGCACTTTAGGCTCTTTGGTCAGACATTTTTTACCCTGGCCAAGAACAATTGTAGTTCAGAAATTCATCATCTGATATGGGTTAGCTATCCCTATTATCTAAATATATTAATATAAATAAATAAACAATTCAAAAAACTGAACGTGAAGGCAACAAGCCTTTGTGGGTCTTCTAGAAGTAGTAACACTTTAAGTGTACAACGTTCCAATTAGATTAAAGCTACTTCCCATCCGTAGACTCGAGGTCATAAGCTCCTTTGCCAATGATAAAGCAAACACTCGATACGTCCCTTTCAGATTGAGGCCAAGATTTTCGGCATTAAGTTCTTGTGCCATGGGGAACAACTTCCGAAGGACGTGTTCCCCTACTTTAAAGTACCAGAGGTTAGCTTTTCAATTGTAGTACTTTGCAATCTATTCATTTTGTGCAGCCATACAGATTAAAGCAATCGCTTGGCATCCTTCTACCATATCCAAAGTTTTTGTTAAGACTTCATAATTGGACTCCTAGGTTGTATGAGAAAACTTCAAGCTAGCTTTCCCTATTTCGATTGGGTTTAAAGCTTCTGATCTGTATACAAGTAAAAAAGGCATTTCCCCTGTACTCATTTTTTATGTTGACCTGTAATACCCATAAGACTCCGAATAACTCTTCCAGATATCTTCCCGTAGCCGCTTCTTTAGAGTATTTATCAAAACTATGTTTGATGACTTTGCTTGGCCGTTATCTCTATGATGGTATGGGGATGAAGTAATCCTCTTGATTTTTCACTTATCAAAGAACTTGATAATTTTTATCACATATTATCTCCTTCGCACTCCAAATCAACATATTATATTTCTCCAAATGAAGTCTATCACTTCTTTTTCCTGGACATTCGCAAATGCACCTGCCTCAACTCACTTAAAAAAATAATTAGTCTAAGCTAGAATCTTTTATTTGACCTAAGAAAATTGTCCAACTATATCCATCCCCTAATTCATGAAAGACCATCGAGAGAGGATTGAATGTAATGGATTCATTGGCTGATATAGTTGATGTGCAAAATATTGGCACTTATCGCGCTTTTTTTTATGAATTCCAACATATATTCCTCCATCTGAGACCAATAGTATCCAACTATGATGAGATTTATCTTCAGAGTAATTGTCACAATTTCCTTCGTGGAACTTTTGCATCACATAATACATCACATAATCCATCTGTACTGGTCCGAGGCATTTAGCTAAGGGACCATTGAATTTCATGTATAAAGGGACTATTGAATTAGATAGTATCAGGTAGCTCGAACTTCAAGCTATCGAGACACATTCTTGTCTTCGGACAATGTCCCATTCTGCAAATAGTAAATAAATTCATTAGAATCCCAAGTTAAGTTGGTTGAACATATCTTAATTTTTCTTGGATCAATGGAAAAATGGAACAGATGAACACTGAGTTATTTTTGGATTCTGTAATGTTGTATGCTGATCCAAGGTTTACTAACGCATCTGCCTCAACATTCTCTTCTCGAGGTATTTGCAGAACCTTAAATTCCCAAAACTGAGTCAACAGGTTGGCAACCCTTCTTAGATATGGTTGCATCTTGGTTTCTTGAGCCACGTACTTTCCCTGTATTTGATTGACTACCAGCCGAGAATCATTCTTCAGCTCGAGGTGTCCAGTACCAAGTCCCCTAGCTAGTTTGATCCCTACAACTTGACTCTAATACTAGGCTTCCTTCTTAGTTATAGAGTGACATGTTATAGACTGCCTAACTATTTCCCCGGATGATACAATTAGCACTATAGCAAGACTGGACCCTTTGATATTGGATATCCGTATAGAGGGTCCATACATGGACACTATTCTAGAAGCAACAATTGATTCCTTTTTGGCCTCAAGGAGTATACTCGTACTAAGCCAGTCTGGTAAGACTTATGACTTAATAGTAGTACGGGATTGGCACAAAATGTCATACTCACCAAGCTAAACTGCCTACTTGTATATCGTCCCGAGAGCTCCGGTTTGTGAAGGATACTTATTAATGAAAAAATTATGATTACAAAATTAAGGTGACACTGAAAATAAGGCGTAAGTTGTTGGGCAACTATTATTAGTGAAAAGGCTAATTTTTTTTAAGTGTAGGTACCTAGTTTCTATGTCTACAAGTGTTCTGCTTACATAGTAAATTGGACAATATTTACCTTTGTCCTCCCAGACCAGTATTGCACTTATTGAAACTTTAAAACTACCAAGTAGACTAGTAGTTGTTATCCATCTAAGGGTTTTGAAAGTAGCAATGGCTTTGCCAAGTAGTTCTTCAAATCTTTCATAGCCTGCCGATATTTCAAAGTCCACTCAAAGTCATTTTGTTTCTTTAGTATTGACAATCACTTATGGCATCTTTTGGAGGATCTTGATATAGATCTCCCCAGTGCTACTATCAACCCTATTAACCTTTGTGCAATGATTTGACCGGTAGTTTTGAGTTCTAGAACTTCATCTTTTCTTTGATGCTTTCCACAGGTTGCTTTGGTATTTTATGACTTGCGAGTACATGTGATTTGGTTCATGAGGGGTTCGAGATTGATTTGGTACACTTAATTTCTAATTAGAGGCTTGAGGTTGGGAGAGTTGACCAAAGTTAATATTTTGGGTAAACAACTTCAGATTGTTATTTTGAAGGCCTAGATAGGATCATATGATAATTTTGAATTTATATATGTATTCGATTCAGGTCTCGGATGGCCCATATTGATTCAACATTTTTAGTTGAAAGTTGGAATTTTGAGCTTAAGAAAGTTTGAATTTTTTGGTTTGACGTTTGATTCATAGTTTTGATATTGTTTTTAATTTTTTGATCTTGTGGACAAGTTTGTATAGGGTATACAAACTTATTAGGATGATTAGATGGGGTTCTGAGAGGCTCGGGTTAGTTGCAAGTGATTTTGGAACATGATTCAATTTTTGGTCTTCTGATGTACATCACTGAATCACGATCACTTGGCCTATCGTTGCGATCACGTTGAAGGAATTTAGGAGCCACAGATTTGTTCTTCGCAAATGCTTGAAGGAGCCGTAATCGCATAGTTGTGCACGCAGTTGTTCTTCGCGATCACATGGGGTGCGTTATGGTCACGACGACCTCAATCGTTGGTCTTGGTGATTGCGTGAGGTGCATATTGAAATGAGTAATTTTTCCACCAGGGTATATTTTGTCCAAATTTCGGAATTTACCTTATTTCTACCGCTATATGTGTTTTGGAAGATGGGAGGAGGAAATTTTGAAGTGGGATTTCACTCCAATCTTGAGGGTAAGTAATTCTTACTTAGAGTTATTCATAAACCTTGATTCCACAGGGGCTTTTGCACCTGTAACATGGAATCAAAGAGTGAAATTTTGGATTTTTGTCTCAAACTTAAAAACATAAATTAAGAGGATTTGAACTTTGATTTGGACTTAGATTTGGAAACTAATGACATATTTAGACTCGTGAGGTTATGAGTCAATAAGATTTAACCTTGGACTTGGGTTTTGACCATGTGTGTCTGGATTGATTATTTGTTGACTTTAGAGATTTGATTAAAGATTGAAACTCTATTATTGGAATTGGTTTATATGACTTTATTTGACCTTGTTAAGCATTGTTTTGCTAGATTTGGAGCATTTTGAGGGCAAGGATAGAGGAAAGAGCATATTAGAAGGTTGGAGCATAAATTAAATAAGGTAAGCAGCTTGACTAACCTTGATTTGAGGAATTTTTTCATAAAAATAGACATATATGCAAAATATTACATGTTTGGGGGCGACGAGCATATATGCGAGGTGACGAGCGTATATGCAGGCAAGGTTATACCATGTTTGGAATAGAATTTAGGCTTCTTTATGTCTTATTTGAGATAAGTTTCTTCTTGTCTATAACTTATTTTTTTTCTATGACTTCTTGAGCAACTTTAATCATGCTAGGTATTATGTCTAGGCTTTTTTTGATTACTTTGACTTGAAGGGCTATTCGGTATGTTAGGATTATATGTTGTAGTCGTAGTCATACTTGTACATATGCATATATCTTTGCATGCTGATTTTCTCTGTCCATATGCATCATATATGCTTAATTTTTGTTCATATGCATGCATCTCTACATATGTTACTTTGTTATGGATTGAGGTTGGCACGATGGAATGTTCTGTTCTTATATTATAATTGGGCGCGATGGTATATTTATGTTCAGTTTGATGACTGATTCTGAGATATTGATTATTTGTTATTGTGATGACTCACTTTATTGCCCCGAATTCATTTCATTATTTATATTATGTGAAATTAAGTCGAGTAAAATGTACTCGAAGTGAATTGAAAAGAAATGAGACACATGGTCTCATTTATGAAAGTCTAAGTCACAAAAGTCAACCGTGGATTGACTTATGAGTTAGAGGGTTCGGATTTCAATTCCGACGACTCGACTAGCTTCGGGAGAGAATATATGACTTAGACGAGTGACCGGAACATATTTGATAGACCTCGAATAATACTAAATTTGAATCGAGGAAGTTCGAGTTTCCGGTCGATAGGTCGAATTTTGATCCGGAAGTCGGAATGAAATTCAGAAAGTTGCTGTAGGTTCCTTATGTGATTTTGGACTTGCGTGCAAATTTTCAGACCGTTCGTACATCGTTTGGTCGGGTTCGGATCGAAGGATCGAATTGAGGATCCTTGAAGTTCATAGAATTGGTTTCAATACAAATTTAATAAATCGATGTTCATCTTAGTGTTTCAAAGATTGGAACAAGTTTGAATGAGGTTATAGAACATGTGTGCATGTTCGGATAAAGTCCCGGGGGTCTCGGGTGAATTTTGAATGGTTAACGGGACTTAATTCGTTGCTTTATAAAGCGTTAACTTCATACTTTCTGGTGTAATGGATATTAGAATTAGTAAACGACCTCCAAATTCAATTTCGTTTGAAGAATTAGCTCCGTATTGAAATTACGGAGCCGTAGCAAAAAGAATCGTCCAAATCGGACTTCGTATGAAAAAGTTAGAGTAATCTTTGTAAAAGAAAGAAAGGAAATTGCTAAGGGTCGCGAAATTTCTGATTTTTCAGCATTCTTGGCCAACTTTTCAGCTACTATAAATATGAACCTAGGGTCCATTTTGGGGCATCTGAACATTTCCATACGCTATACCCACGGGAGATAACAAATGAAAACACCAAAAATCTTAGAAATCAACCCCAAGACACACATGCAATCAAGATTTCAAGATTTATCTTGCAAATAGAAGGATTTCACTTTCTTGAAAACATTGGGGCTATTTGAGAAGAAGATTGAAAGTGGAGT
>MCJB01002562.1:0-11817 GCA_002018475.1 Nicotiana obtusifolia | reverse complement strand
GGGGGGGGGGCATTCATGATATTTTGTTTTTTTCAAGAGTTGAAAGAAAGTATAAAGAAAAGGACAGTCCCATGAGGAGAAAAAAGATAACAGGTTGAGCTCACTTTGTAGAGCACATATAAAGTATACTCGAACATCCTCAAGAAAGTCCCCCAAAAACATTATACTTTGCCTTCCATTCACGTTGGGAGGAAGTGAATATGAAAATCAGAGTGTTTCCCACCAAGTTAGGAAGTGTCAACGATGGAGGTGATATATCTATAAGATGTGCACTCCAAATTGTGCCTTGGCCCTTCGGAAAATGATTTAAGTTTTATATATATATTGTAAAATGACAATCACATACGTCAAGAACATAGTGCTAGCAACCTAAGAATCAAAACAAATAAATGAAAAAAGCAATATCAATAATCAGAATAATGGAAAGGTACTAGGCAATCGGAGCAAAAAACAATACAAACACAACAAGTACCACTAACAATCTAAAGTAAGACACTACAAAACTAGCCTAACACCCTCAACAGAGAAGAAAAAAACACTCAACTATCTACTGACTTACGACCCTAGTGCTCGCTCTCCAAACCTTCCTATTTAAGGTCAAAATATTTACTTGTAATTACTTAGCAAGTAAATTGAGTATATAAATAATTTAAATATCAGCGCAGAAGGAGATCTAAGACATTAAGAAAATTGGTGCACCAATGACGAAACAGAGATTAGTCAACGATGCAAAATTTTTGCACATGTTATTCTAGCAATTGCTATGCTAAGGTTTGAGAGTCATAGATGATGGGAATAAGGAGTTAGACGAGTGATATGAGAGGATAACTATCTTTTTAACGAGTTTAGTAATTAATGATGCAAATTAAAAGTAAAAATAATTTTTCTCTATCTGCCTAGAAGTCAATCACCTATAACTTTATGTAGCATAACAAGGATTGATTTAAACCTCTAAAAGACATACAATAGGTTAAGAAAAAAATTATTTTACACTCCATATACTAGAACATATATAATTTAAATCTTCAATAAAAGCGAATAGCAAACTTGAAAAACTGAAAAAGAAATCAAAAACTAAAGAAAAAATGAGAGGGAATAAAACACGTAGTTGACAAAAAGAAAAGAAAGAAAAATAAAAGGTGGGGGGAAATGAAAGAAAGAAAGAAAAGAAAAAGAATGAATAGCGAATTTGGTTCTACTCAGCTTCATCTTATGGGATGGAATGACATGATTTACCTTAGCAATAAATGAAGTATCACAATTTCCATTTTAATGACCAGAGTATGTCCCCTAGTCCAAAACTTACTTACCCCCGCCAATTTTTCCCTCCAAAAGTTTCTATACTTAATACACCTATCAAAAATGGTAATCGTACCAAAAGAACAAACAGACAACTTCATGTTTGTCTTCTTCAAGAAGGAAGCTCCCGCCAAAATTTTTATTCTTATAATGTACTTATCTCATGCCAATACCAAAAGCATTGTTCAGGCTTGAAAAGTTGCACTAGATTATAATCTTGAAAAGTTGCACTAGATACCAAAAGCAATGGTAATACACCTATCATAATGTTTGAAAAATTGCACTAAATTATTATCTGACTGCAAGTAATCTTTTAAATCATTGTTCAGGCTTTCACTCAATTGTGTGCTGTTCATACCACCTGAAAAAATTTGTTTTTCGTATGCTGCAAATAATTTTTCCCTCAATGCATATATTCCTCGCGAAGACTATATCTATCAAGCATATTATTCCATGCATCTATAAATTCTTCTTCATCCTCATATTCGTAAATGCATTTTCTAAAATCACCACGAAAAAATGCATACCTTTTAACACTTGATTGAGATGTTTAGCTGCATTTTGCTCCATGTGCCAAACACATAATCTATAATGAACTTCATGCATAACAATTGAAATGGCCTTACTCATAGCAGGATCTTGATCTGTGAAAATTGCATATTATTTTTTTCTAGACATCGCTCTAAAAATGTTTCAAATAACCACTAAAAAGATTCAGCAGTCTCATCATACATCAATGCACCTCCAAATATTACCATTTTTCTATGGTATTCCATCCCACAAAGCTAGCAAGGGGCCTATATTCCTTATTTGTTCAATAAGTAGTATCAAATGAGAGCACATCTCCAAAAATCTCATAGTCCATGATCATCTTCGAATTTGCCCAAAATATATCTGTGATCATATCATCAATATCTAACTGCACCGCAAAAAAGAAATATGGATCTTCAATTCTCTTATTCTCAAAATACTCTAATAGTGCACCTGAATGAAGAAGAAGAAAAAATAAGAAAATTAAATATGTTTATCTTCCAAACTAATAAAATAAGCTTCAGAATTGTAATATAACTATGAAAGTTATAGTACATTATGAAAAAATATATTACGCGCTTCACCTTCTTTCATAGCTTTTTGCCTTTTCGTTCGAAGATAATTCTTTTGATATTGTCTAGTGTAACCCAAACTTTCTCGACCACCAGCTTGAAGACTCATGAAATCAAAGGTTGCTTTAGACAAACAATCCAGCATCTTCCGCCAAATTGATTTCATGAGCTTGTACCTCATTTATTTTTCTATGAGACGGCAACATATGAATCATTGATGGTGGGAGAAGTGAATGATTGTGTTCCACGTCATTCGGAATTTTCCAGAAGGTTGACGCGCAATAACAACATGAGCTTGACATCCAATTCTAGTTACTCTCCGTGGCTTTTTAACCAATGTTCTTCATTTATCATCTCCATGAAAACCCTCTTTGGAGCATGTAATTTTTCTTGACATTACATATCCCAATTTCTTATTTGTGTTCACATATTCTTTACGAGTACTAAAACCAATCCTTCATGCTTACTTGTTTTAAAAATTAATTGCAGCATCATCACTCTCAAATTCAAGCCCGAGTTTAGGCTCAAAATCGATATACACTTGAGGTTTATTTGGTAAAACTTCTTCCAATTATCAAAGTTTTCCATTATGCTTCAAAAGAAATAAATTATAGGTTAGTATTTTGTACTTAATAATACCGAACTTATGAATAAAAAAAATATATATAAATACATATAGAATAATATATCTAAAATTAAAAATTAGAATTACTCACTAAACAAATAAGCATTCACCCAATGATTATAGTTCTTAAAAAAAATAATTTTAAAATTTTTTCTAAATACAGAATTTTATTTTGAGAAAAGCTGATCACGTTGCCCTAGGTGATAGTGTTCGTTTAAAATTTACCATGTCTAATGTAATACTAGTGAAGGGGTACCTCGGGCGTTGCCCGGGCCCAACATAAATAAAATTATACTATTATAAGTAAAAGTATAGTGACAATGTCTCCAAAGGATGAGCTTGTATAGAGAAATGGGAGGCTGCAAATCAGCTATTAATGAGATGTTAGTCAGAAAAGAAATAGAAGACTACACAATTGCAACAAAAATCTTATTCTTTTTAATCCTGCTGTTTGTAATTCATATGTTACCCAAAAATCATATGGCTTTGCAGTAACACCTGATGAGCTAAAAAAGAATTGATTAAAAAAAAATTTTCTAGCAGTTAAAACGACTCATATAAAATTCTTATGAAGGTCGAGAAACAAGTGGCATGTGGTTAGTATTCCATTAACAGGTGAGGAAGCCAAAAGGTTTCCAGAGTATTCCGTTAACAGGTGAGAAAGCCAAAAAGTTTTTAGAGACTCTAAGAGGACGCCAATTTCTCCCATCAACTTGTTCATTCTTATGCTTTTCTCATGTCATAAGGATGAACCAGTGGTTGTGTATTTATGTGGTGTTAATGAATGCATAACAGGGTCCTGAGAGAGTACAATGAAAACTAATAGTTGTTTTAAAAGTGTCGATTATATAAAATAAAAAATACAATTGCTGCAGTGATAAAAGTGCATAAGTGGAAACAAAAATGTATTGATGAGCAAGAAGGAGGCATAAATTAAACATGACTAAAGTTCTACCGTCTCAAAAATATGACGACTGAAGTTATATATTATGGTACTACGATATTTTATACGTTAAATATAGTAATAATAAATAGTAGTTTGGTCTTGAATAATTTATTTTAGCTTGAGCAATTCATATGCATTCTCATCTTCCACTACATTGGATTGGTATTATTACAGCAAATATGTTCCCTATAACCAGTTAAAGATGTAAAATAGTTCTCATTACATTCTAAGATATCCCAAATCATAAATTTATTTTTTCTTAAGAAGATCATCAAATGGTGTTATAGTTAAAATAGTTAACCCGTACAATTAAGTTTTTGATTTAATATTTTACTCCTGTCTTATTATATCGCCCAATCTATTTCAATTACGTAATAGTATATTTTTCTGTTTAGCCTATCTAAGAAACGAATAATATCTTCTATTTAAAATAAAGTAATTATTTATTTTACCTTTAAAGAGGTCATTTATAGTAACACAATTATTTATGACTTGTTTATCTTCAAAAAAATTCTTTTCTTTTTAAAATTTTCTGGTCAATAAAAGTGCATCACATAAAATAACATGGGAGAGTATCATCATATATGTTGATTATGTGCGAATAGATAGTCTGTCAGTTGTCACTAGAGACGATTAATCTCTATGTAATATTTTCTCTATTATTAATTATATTACATAAACAACTTTTACTTTTTGGTCATGTATCATCAGTATGTGACACAAATCATTAGTGTACAAAACATGACGGAAGCTAAGTCCAAAGAGCAAAATTTAAGAGAGAGTAGCAGAAATGGAATCATGTAATTACCAATTTAAACCTGTAAATAAGTTTGCATATATAGAAATGCTTAAACTGGATTAGCCGTTCTTTTGTGTCCCTGCAGTAAATAGAAAAAAAGAAATTACTTCAAGAGGAAGAGGGACAAGCTAAGGCAGAAGTCAGACCAAAAAAATCATGTTGAGAGACAACCCCAGAAAAAAGCGAAATCCAAATATGGTCCCATTTGATTTCTATGAGAATGACATATCGAAGAAAAAGTGCCATTTGCACTTTGCCTCTGCTAGGACACGTTTCGATAGAGGGGGACTCCACTGCGCCAAACTTCCCAACCCTTACTACCTCACAATAATGCTGCACAAATAAAAATAAAATATATTTAGTTAACATTTGGATATAGATTATTTGATTTGAGTGAAGTTTGGTTTGAGATAAAAATCTGGATATAATTTTTTAATTCATATTTCACTTTTTTTTTTGAAATAATATGAAATGTGACTTATACTCATAAGTTTTAAAAACTATTAAAAATACCCAACAACTCTGAAGAAAATTCATACAAAACAAGCGAAACAAATTTGAAGAAAGTTCTTACAAAACAAATGAAACAAATCTGAAGAAAATTTATACAAACATTAGCTGATTTTAGCAAATTACCTTCAAATTTCATCTTTGCGGTGGATTGCCCCAGATTGGCACAACAACTTTGGCGAAGGTTTTCCTTTGTTTATAGAGAAGGGCAAAGCCTCGTGAATTTAATGAGGAAAAAGTGGGTAGATATGGATTTGTTGGGTTATAATAAAAAGTGAGCTTTTTTATAAAATACAAAAGTTTAAGGCAAATTTTAAAAAAAAATAAAAGTCAAGCGGTAATATTTTGGGCCAAAAATAGCTATTGATTTGGATTTTGGGATTTGAAAATTTATCAAATATGAATAAAATCTATAAACAAATAGGTATTTGCCAAAAAATATTTAGAAAAAATTTAGTAAAATCTATGACTAAACGAGGCTTAATAATATACAAAAGAAGGTCTTGATAAATAATTTGATCATGTTTTATCTAAATTTCGTATGTATGAATTTATAAGTATGACATTGTGATAGGTTGAAAGTGTTAAAAATTACAGCAGATGACGTGGATCAAAAGTAATATTGAAAGAAGTTTTCTCAAATAAAAAACCTACAACATCTCAGAAATTATACTAATTTAGCAAAAAAAATGTAACACAATGATAAAAGTTTTATATAGTTGCTGTCAATTAATTAAGATTAAGGTTAGTCATATTTGTACGCTTATGTGTTATTGGGCTCAAATAATCCAAAAATAATCTTAACATGATGAGATATTATTTGTTTTAGGCTAATTTCTAGAAGTACTTATTTTTAAAAAGTACTACTCCACTGATTTTACATAATTAAGATGTTTGATCAAACTTGTAAAAGAAATAATTATAGGCAATGACAAAGTTGGTTTGGCAATCTTGCATAATCTACTTTTTATAAAAATAATTTTGTCAGATACAATTTCGAAAAAATAATTTTGAAAGAATTGCGGTTTTTATTTGATTAAATCAAATCAATTGAACTTCTGTTGGTAGAAAAAAAAGTAGTATGCCCCAAACTAGTCATATTGGTGTGAGTGTATTGGATCCATTGAATGAATGCATGTCATAAGTCTGTTTAGAGATTTGAATGTGAGTTGAAAATGTATAAAACACATTGTATAAGAATTAGAATAAAATGGATCCAAATGAAGGGAAAGAATTTTGGAAGTTGTTATGGTCAATTCTAACAACTTTAGAACGAAAGCGTGATTGTTATTGAATGTAGTTTGAAGTAAATACATGATTAAGTCCAGTTATGCAAAAGAATTAAGCAATCACAACAAATATAATTTGGACGGAGTCGAATCTCACGGTAAACTAAAATTTTAAATCGATATTACCACTAAGAAAACAAATTCAGATAATATTTGAATTGTAAAGTTTGAGACTTTTATTCCTAACTAATTAACTAACAAACACTAGAAAACAGTAAAATTATCAACAAACAAGGATAAAGTTGGAAACAAGATTAAGGAGGCCTAGAGTTATGAATTTTTAAATTGTTGGAATTCTCGCCACGTCTTCTATAATTTCGACTAAGTATTCTCTATTAATCGTAAATATTTCAGGTGACATAATTCTTTACCGATCAACTACAATAATTTACTAGACATATTCTCTCAAACTATGCTAGCTGGTACTATCTTACCGCTCACTATAACCACGTCAAGATTTTGTTATTTCTAAATCCACCGCTAAACTCGCTGTATTGATTCCTCACATTACACGTTAGGAGTGACGTTGTTCAACAACCTCTTAAATATGTACCATTTCCAAGTAATACTTAATAAATAGGCACAGTCTATTGAAGGTCTTTCGACCAACAAAAATAAACACATAGTTGAGCAAGTAAAAATTTCAAATGGTAAAATTATATTAAATGTAACAAAAAGTCATCCTCCAAGAGATTCCATCAAAACCCTAGATAATAAAATTAGTAACTCATAATAATATGTCAGAATACAATATTAGGACCCATAACCAACAATAGAAACTAGGAAGAAAAAAAGAAAAAACTCGTGGTTGAATCTTGCTCTTTACTCCTAGCGTATGCTTGCCTCCAAAAGTGTTGTCTTTCTCAGCAGTTTCCCCTTCTAAAAGGTCGTGTTAAGATAAATTTATATCAATTAGAGTTTATACGGGACAAAACTTAAGACTCCAAGTTCGAAAAGGAAAATTGGGTCACGTGACTAGGGTTCGCGCAACACATGACACCTAGGCGCACGACTAGTTCTTTCTTTTTTCTCGTGCAGTGAATGATGTCAAAGTGCCATACTTCACTGGTTGCGATCATATTCAAGGCCATGGCGTGCCTGCCTTTCCCGTACGGTGCCAATTGTGGCACGCTCTCAGCTTTTGCCTCTTAATATATATATTTTTTTGCATCAAATTATTCTATTTTTGTCAATTTTTATTTAAACTCGTTCCTACACATAATAAACACACAAAGTGTATAAGCATATAATCTCCCACAACTCAGATATAATATGAAGCCATACTCAAAATCATACATTTTTTGTCATTTATCTATATACTTCCTCCATTCACTTTTAGTTGTCAAGTATTCTAAAAATAAATTTTCATTTTTACTTGTCATTTTTCGCATATCAAGAGAAAAATAATTTATTTTTCATGTTTTGCCCTCAGCATAAATTGCTCATTCCAAATTATTTTTCAAATTCATTATGACTATACACCAATTAATATGAATATGATAGTAAATTATGCACTTTATTTATTATTTCTTAAGGATGTGCAAAGTCCAAAGTGGACAAAAAGTAAGCGGAGGGAGCAATAAAAGAATGTGGCACACTCAGTTCTCAAAAGTTACATTCATATGTGTTGCCAAAAGGGCAGCCGCTAGCAGAGGCGAATGCATGGTATCGGTATCGGATTCAACTGAACCCAGTATTTTTAGTGCGAAAAATAAATTTATATGTAAAATTTTATTAATATTACAATATATAGCAATATGAATATATAAATTTAAAATTATAATAAATTTAATGCTAAAAACTTTACAGGTTGAACCCATAAAACTTAAATCTTAAATATGCTTCCAGCCACTAGGCCACGTTCACAGCCCCTCCATTATTCTTTTTAGTCCCTAAGATTCTCATCAGTATGAGAAGATCTTGTACAGTCATCTACTCATTTTTAGTCTCGTCTTTTTCTCTTAGCAAAATCTGTTCTTTTTCTTTTCTCTTTTTGTTTCAACAAATATCATTCAGAAAGCTGAATGAATCTGAAGAAACTAAGGATAGGATTGGTTACTATTAACAAGATGAAAAATAGATTGTACATAAGATGAGTAAAAGGAGTAATGGCAAATGGTCCATTAATGCAATCAAACTCCAGAAATCCACAAATTGGACCACGGACACGGATCCCAAACAGTCTGAAACGATAAATATACATAAAAATAAAATAAAATAAAATGCCTAACAAAAACGGAAAGCAATTGGAGAAAGAGACTTTACGTGAAGTTGGGAGGGAAAACTTGTTATGTTTGTATGTGAAGAAAAATAGGTGTTGTTGTTTGGGGGTGGGGTTTTACTACGAAAAGTCTCTTACTTAAACCAACTGTTTATGAGATATGAATCCAATGAATTTGTAAATCGATCCACGCCTTCTTTGTTTCGATTTTTTGGGGGACAGATAACTCGTGAATATTAAAAGAACAAATGAAGAATAGAAGACTAGTTTGAGATTTTAGTTCTATATCTTAATTACATCGATAACCGGGCAACCACCATCTGCAACTCCAATAACTAGGGTGTACTCAAATCGGTTTGGTCGATTAGATTTTATCGGTTTTTTCTTAGTATAGGAGTAGATATTTTTTAATTTTATTTTGCTAAAGTATAGATAAAATTTTGATAGGTTAATATATATATGTATAATAAGAATTGAGTAAATTGACAAACATATGATCTATTAGAATAATCTTATGGGAGATTTTCAATTCTGGTAACACATGATAGTTATTTTTTAGTTTAATAATAATTTTTCATTGATGTACATTTTCAAGCTCAATCGAACTTTATTAATTAAACACAAAATTAATTAAAAACCTAAATAATGTTATATTCTGTTTAATTTCAAAAGTATCGATAAAACATAATTTTAAATTCAAAAAAGATATATAACTGTTTAATAGATCTTGACATACGAATATGAAAAAACAAAGAAAATGATGCATTTCAATAACATTTGATAAGAAAGTATATAATATATTATAAGCATTATATAAAGTTAAACAAAAATAAACACACTTTATAGTTCTATTATATCTGTCTAAATATTACATATAAAACAGATATATATATATATTTTGTTTAAATATTACAAATCTCACAAGAAGAATTGAATTTACACCCTATAGTGTGAAAGACTCACCTACAAAACTATATTATAAACGGACAACACCACCATAATAAAAATGCCTTTAGATTTAAAGTGATGCAACTAGTGTTTACCTAAAATACGGGTAACAATTGAATTTATACGTGGTATTAAGGATACGTGAAATGATCCGATACAATGAAAAATGTAATAATGAATAAGGATTGACTTAAGTAGATAAAAGGATAACTAAACCGTTGAGATTGAATGTATTCTCTGTTTGATAATCCTAGTTGTTCGATGACCCAAGACCGAATTATATTAGCTGAGCTTTCGGGGTCGATAAGTACACGCTTCACCCGGGTTTTGTTCACCAGCATCGATATCACCAACGCGTCGTTATGGGGTTGCGTAATACCTTCGGTATCTTTATCGCTGAAGTATAAGGCCCCCTTTGCTGCGTAATCCCGGGTCCGTTTTTCCCGGGTGATGGATATTTTAGTGTGCTTCAACACTGGTCCTTGGGGTGCATCTATCCCTCCGATTATCATGTTGATTGTGTGCTGCGGCTCTTCTTGATTTGCTGGTCTGTTTCTGTTTTCGTAATGGTTCTTGGCCCGATTGCTTAAGAACTCCTGAAGATGCCCGTTCTCGAGCAACCGGGCTACCTCCTCTCTCAGCTGCCGACAATCCTCCGTCTTGTGCCCGTGTGTACCGTGATATTTACATATTAGGTTGGGATCTCTTTTGGCTGGGTCCGATTGCAGCGGCCGGGGCCATTTGGTGTCTTTAATACGACCGATGGCGGATACAAGAGTTGCTGAATCGACGTTAAAGTTGTACTCGGACAGTCGAGGTGCTTCTCGATGATTAGCAGCTCTTTTGAAGTTGTTTTTCGGCAACGATCATCGATACCTTTGATTTGGATCGTTCTTTCTCTCCTGTCTCGGGGATTTTTGCCTTCCCGGGATAGCTCTTCGATCGCCTGGGTACGGGCGGTGTCTGTCTCGGTTTGACCTCGGTTCTCGATAATTATCTCTTGTAATTCGATCATAAGTTCTGATAGGGTAGGCGGACCCCGAGGGAACTCCAAGCTGATCATCTTCTACCCTGGTCTTCAACTGATACCGGTTGTGTATGTCAGCCCAAGTGACAGCCGGGTACTCAATCTAACTTTGCTTGAGCTGTTGAGAAGCTGTTGAGCTTCGGGCATTGAGTCCCTGAGTAAAGGCCTGTACGGCCCAATCATCGGTAACCGGTGGTAAATCCATTCGCTCCATTTGAAAGCGCGACACAAACTCTCTCAGCATTT
This sequence comes from Nicotiana obtusifolia, assembly GCA_002018475.1. Lineage (NCBI taxonomy): Eukaryota > Viridiplantae > Streptophyta > Magnoliopsida > Solanales > Solanaceae > Nicotiana > Nicotiana obtusifolia. The sequence goes on along the minus strand of MCJB01002562.1, from coordinate 804 downwards.
TGTTGTCTCTTTGCCTGACTTTGAACAAATCTGACTTCCTCGTTTCGACCTTAATGGCACCTGCATGGGCCTTGACGAAGTTATCTGCGAGCATGGCGAAGGAGTCGATGGAGTTCGGTGGTAGATTGTGATACCACGTCATCGCTCCTTTGGACAGGGTCTCTCTGAATTTTTTCAGAAGGACAGACTCAATTTCATCGTCTTCGAGATTGTTCCCTTTTATGGCGCATGTGTACGCCTTTACATGTTCATTCGGATCTGATGTCCCGTTGTACTTGGGGATTTCCGGCATGCGAAACTTTTTTGGTATGGGTTTCGGAGAAGCGTTGGACGGGAAAGGCTTTTGTACGAACTTATTTGAGTCCAAGCCTTTCAACACCGGGGGTGCTCCTGGGATCTGGTCTACCCTCGAATTATACGTTTCTACTTTCTTGTTATTAGCTTCAATCTTCTTTTCACCCGACTCGATTCGCTTAGTGTCACGACCCCAAATTTCCCTCCTTCAGGAGTCGTGATGGCGCCTACTAGTGAGAGCTAGGCCAGCCGATAATTAATTCATTAATTACTTAATTAAGTTACAATAGTTATCTAAAGCAAATCGCAACATAAATATATAACGACATGCAATAATATAAGATATTATATATATGTATATATATCATTCTATTCTCAGTCACTCCACCAATTCACCCATTTCTCATTCAAAAGTCAATATGATACTTCACCGCGCGGAATATTTTTCAATTCATCATTCTTTCCTTTTTCCACAACTTAGCAAATCATGAAATATATCATAAGTAAATA